>JALXFT010001491.1:0-18562 GCA_023376895.1 Aspiorhynchus laticeps | reverse complement strand
ATCAACATGCTATAAAAAGTTCAGGCTTGGATTATGATACAAACGTCGCCGAAGACGATTCCGGCGCCTCAGTTGCACTCCATGGGGATCCAGTATCTTCAACAATTGCCTGATTGTCTCTTGTGTCACCACGTAGCCAGCCTGAATGCATTTCAGATGCATCATCTTATATCCGTGAAGCATGCCATATCGGTTCAACTGATCCTGGAGAGACACAGCAATGTCAAGCAGATCAGAATGTTCTTTTCGTCAGAACAGGCGGTGTCTGCGCACTAATAACAATACCATTTATATTACTTAAAGACAGCAGTATCTCCCAATGTCTCAGACCCAAAGCAAAATAAAACCGGATTAAACTTGAAAGGCGGGACATGTTTACTTCCATGCAATCCAGCTAAAATAGAGCTCCTGGCAGGATTTTGAGGGATCTCATTAATTCAGAAAAACAGAACAAAATATTTTTTTTTTCATGAAAAATTATCTCGTAATTCTGAGATAATTAAGTCGTTAATTCAGAAAAACAGAGTAGATATTTTTTCCTCAAGTGAATGCAATACGCTTCCGTACATTAGCCTACATTTGGGCACAATACAGTTGGTTGTAGCCTATTTTAATTTATTTGATTATTTAAGAGTATTTTCTGTACACTTTTATTATGTGAGAGAGATGCGTTGCTATTGGTCAGAGTTATAGGAGCTAGCTGCAAATAATACATCTCCATAGTAACATAATTTAGCCTGCTTTCATATTGAGTCAGGGCTCAATTCAACCAGGATAACTGGAAAATCCCTTATTTTCCTTTTGTGCAGTACCCCTCTGTTTTTGTTTGGCGTTTGAACTTCCGGTTTTACCGCGCATGCGCGTTTCTCCGCTTTTTTATCACGGCAGCATAAAACCAACATGAAGTGTTGCAAGTGCACTTTGTAATACGAGTCATCTAAATCTGCTCTAATTAAACACGTGACCCCCCCCACCCCCACCCCACACACACACACACACACACACACACACACACACACCTCGTGCCCGTGCATGTTTCAACGGAATCCTGTGAGCGATGGTTTCGATTCCGCGCTAAAGCTCCTGGCTCCGCTCTGACGTCACTCGAGCGGCGCACCAATGAGCGCGCACGCTGCTTCCGCAGGAGCGAGCGCCAGAGCGGGCACGCGCACAGCAGCGGGGACCAGCAGAGAGAGCAGCAGCACGCGAGCGCTTCTTATCTCCTCATTACTGAACAAGGCAAGTTTATTAATTATCTTTATCACATCAGCTGTGTGCTACCCACGTCAAAAATACCATAGTGTTTTTGAACCATACTATTGTATTATACTGTATTTATTATAGTATTTACAACGAATGCTACAGTATACTGTATAGTGAACTGATAAACTCTAATATATACTGTATTATACTTTAGCTTTTACTACAGTAAACTGTACTGTATTGTAGTATAATACACCCTCACTGCAAAACATGCTTTTCTTTCTTAAGCCAAAATATCTAGAAATTATTAAATCAAGAAGCTAGATAAAAATATTTATAATTAATAAGTCAAAATGAAGCGAGTTTTTGCTTGAAACAAGCACAAATAATCTTGTTTTCTGTTTGAAATAACATTATTTTGCTTGTTTGAGCAAAAACTCGCTTAATTTTGACTTATTAATTATAAATATTTTTATCTAGCTTCTTGATTTAATAATTTCTAGATATTTTGGCTAAAAATCTAAGTAAGAAAAGCATGTTTTGCAGTGGCTATAGTCCTAGAAAATGTACAGTATTGAATAAAGTAATTAGTTTTTTTATTACTATAGTTGTTATATTACCACAACAAGTACTTTACTGTAATATGGTTCAAAAACACTAGAATTTAATATAAATTACTGTAGTTTTTTTTCATCTGGTATATATGTGTCATGCTTCTCAAATTAAATTTTTTAAGTGATTTAAAGATAATACAAGTTTGGTCGTTATTTTTGTTAAAAGGTGTTATTGTTTGTTTTAGTGTTGCAGTGAAATCTCTCGTGATGGACGGCTGCGCGCAGATCTGTAAATGTTTCCTGATCCTCTTCAACATTCTGTTCGCTGTGAGTATGATTCATATTCACTGCGTATTGATCTGAAGCACTGCTTTCACTTTCAGCTCACTGGAAGCACAGTCAAGGCAGAGCTGTTTATTGCAGTGTGAGTGCATATCTTTGAAGTGACTCCCAACAGCGTGGAACACAAAAGTACATCAAAAAACCCGTCTTGGCTGCCTCAAAATCAATTAGTTATCTGACAATTTAAAATCCTCAACAAGGCACCCAAACGATGTAATAGGTCACGTGATGTCACCCCCAAAAGTTCGTTAGTTTTCTCCCTATTTTCCTCGCTTTAAATGCATGTGCGCATTTTACTTTCACTTTCAAATTAGCGCCAATTCGGCTTGACAGCCACAAAACAGTACGATAAACTCACTTAGGCTATATTAAACATAGAATGTTTACACAGAATGTTTAATTTACATTTATGCATTAAGCAGACGCTTTTATCCAAAGCGACTTACATTGCATTCAAGTTACAGTTTTTACATTTGACCAGCTCTTGCTTTCCCTGGGAATCGAACCCATGATCTTGGCGCTGCTAGCGCCATGCTCTACCATTTGAGCTACAGGAAAACTGTATGTTAATGAATAAAAAATGGTAAACACAAGGAAATTTCTCTGGCATTTTGTTCATTTTGCTGAATGGAAAACGCAGGCTACCGAACCGTGACACTGTGTCCTATCGAAACAAACAGTGAAGAATATGCAATGTTATTTCACATTTGGTTATTTAATTTCTGTACTTGAACATCAAAACATCTTTAATTTCGTTCGCGGGAAAATCACCACCGCCGTCCTGCGGCTCCAAAGTCAAGTTCACGCCGCTGTCTGCGGCTCACCCAAGCCCGCTGGCCGCCGCTGACTCATGCCCTCCGGCCGTTCTGATGTAATGTCTGCCGGCTGCGGCTCTCTCAGCTCACCGGCCGTTCTGAAGTCAAGACCGCCGGCCGCTACGACGTCAAGCCCGCCGGCTGCGGCTCACTTCAGTTCCCCATTCCAGAGGATCCAGTTCCGTAGTCACGGCTTGGAGTGCCGTTCCCAATTCCTGAGGATCCAGTTCCCTAATTTCGGCCAGGAGTGCCGTTCCCAATTATTGAGGATCCAGTTCCGTAGTCATGGCTTGGAGTGCCGTTCCCAATTCCTGAGGATCCAGTTCCCTAATTTCATCCAGGAGTGCCGTTCCCAATTCTTGAGGATCCAATTCCGTAGACACGGACAGGAGTGCCGTTCCCGGTTCCAGAGGATCCAGTTCCCTAATTTCGGCCAGGAGTGCCGTTCCCAGGTCCCGTGGATTCAGTCCACATGTCACGGCCAGGAGTGCCGTTTTTAAGTCTTGTTGTGCCCACAGGAACATTTTATTTACCTTGTCATGTCGGTCTTGTCCACGGAGACTCGTCGGGGGCAGGCGACTCCTCTTGTGGTGGCTACGGAGGCCAATCCCAGCCGCCTACCTCTCCTGTCGCTGAAGTGGAGGTGGTTGCTGAGGGACCCTGTGAGGGCCCCTGAAGTCATGTCATGCCCAGAAGAAGCCTCAGCTTCCAAGCTAGCCCAGGAGGGCTTCCTGCTCCTGTTTGTCTTGCACCGGAGAGCTCCTGATAACCCGTAGCTGCCCCATGGAGATTTTGGGGGAGGGGGGGTAGAAGGGTTACGGCTGGAGTAGCCAGGCTGAGGGACGAGGCCACGGCCACAAGGACCACCTGCCATGGCCTCCTGAGCTCCCAGCTCCGCCATGGCCTCTGTCCTGTCTGTTCCGCTCTGGAGGTCCCCGTCCTGTGTTCCTGTCCATGTCTGTCCTGAGGGGCCTCCAGAGTGCCCACCCCCCCTCCCTGGTGGAACTGTTACGGCACGGGACGCGCCTTCCGGGAGAGGGGAGTTATGTCAGACCTCTGTTGTGTGTCATGTGTTCCCCCCTCTTGTGTCCTTATTTGGTTCTTTTCCTGTCCTTGTTTAGTGTGATTATTAGTTAATTATGTCCCCGCTGTGTTTTGTTAATTATCCTGTGTATTTAGTTCCTGTCTGTTCAGTTCCTTTTCGTCTGGTCTACTCGTTACTCCCCCGGTGTTCCTGTCTGTGTCTACCTTGCCTTGTTTGAAGTAAAGACTGTTATTTGAGTATCCTCGTCTCCGTGTTCCTCGTTCATCCTTGCTGTGTGCACCGTGACGAGTAGCTTTTGCTGCGGTATTGAAAATGGAATCGTGAATTATAAAATTTAACTGGTATATAATTTTGGTGTTATTTAAGCTTATTTATTATAATACAAGATAAGGGGTCAATTTTGGGGTGTAACTTTTTTTACAACAAGGTTAGGTTACTTGAAATAATATAAATATTAACAGATAAATGATTTACATGTATTATATTTATTCCGTTTCTCTCAATTTCTTATTAAACGTTAAAAGATAAAAAAAAATCTTCTGGAAGAAGGGGCCCAAATTTCTGTCTTGCATACCCCCCTTAAAACTCTTCATGACGCCTCTGGTGTTTCTGATGTGTTCCACGCAGTGAAGGCACAGCAGTTATTTCAGTCTTCAGTGTTTCTGATGATGTGAATGTGTTTCAGCTGGTGGGCTTCGGTCTGGTGGGTCTGGGAATGTGGCTCCGGTTCGGTGCAGACACCCGAGGGTTCTTCGACGTCAATCTGAACACGGCTCAGTTCAACATCGGTGAGTTCTGCTGCTGTATCTCTGGGACCGGTGTGAAATATAGCTGGTGTTTGAGCATGTGTGTGTCCGCAGGAGTGACCGTGCTGGTGGTCACCGGGGTCCTGATGCTGCTGGTGGCTGTGGTCGGTGACTGCGGCGCCTGTAGTAACAGTAAAACAGCCCTCGGCGTGGTGAGCATCGCTGCAAACACAACAGCTTCTGTGAAGAATCAAAACAACAGTGAAACACAAACCTCGTCAGGTTTCACTGCTCAAATCCACACACACCTGTCTGGAGAAGCTGGAGAAGTCATGACCCTTCTCCTCTTCCCTTCTCTGAGAGTTAGAATAGAGTTATTGTACTGTAGAGTATGTACTGAATAAACATTTCTGTTTTTCTGGGGTTCAGTTTTCTGGCCTGCTGACCTTTCTGATCATCATTGAAATAGCAGCTGGTGTGATGGCCTTCCTGTGGAGCGACCGGGTAACACACACACACTCACACACACACTCACTCACAGGTGTCTGTGTAATAGTGCTGGTTTTAATGTGTGTGTGTTGTGTTGTAGGTGTCAGATGAGTTGGTGAACTTCTATGCCACGATCTACGCTCAGTATCTGAACACCAGGAGCCCAGGTCAAGCCACCACCCTCAAATTATTCCACAACGCTGTAAGAGACACACACACACACACAAACTCAACACACACACACACACACTCACACGTGGTCTGACAGGTGTGTTTGTGTTTCAGTTCGACTGCTGTGGCATCGGTGGAACGATTGAGATGTTTGTGCGTGACACCTGTCCAGAAGGCAGCTTCCTGGAGAAGCTGATGTATTCTGTGAGTCACTTCCTGTTTGCTTTGCTCTGATTTCTGGCTGTTTGAAGTTAGAGGAGTGCAGGTGCTCATCTCTGTGTGTGTGTGTGTGTGTGTGTGTGTGTGTGCAGAGCTGTCCCGGCGTGATCAAGGACGTCTTCGCGTCTCACGCTCCGATGGTGCTGGGAGGGTTTCTGGGGACGGCAGGAATCATGGTGAGTGCGTCTGGAGCTCTGTAGCGTTCACACAGCAACATTCTCAAACACTTAACATCAAAAATGTTGGCTTGATGCAGTAAAACAGTGCTTTTAAAAGACCAAACTCAGTAAACTCGTTAATTTAGTTCAACAGTCCAATCTGAGCCGATCCTCCCTATACGCAGAATACGCAAGCTGCGTAGTTGCTCTCAAATGTTTTCATTTTAGTTTCGTTTTTGAGTTTGGCCAGCGGTTATGAAAACATGAATGATCATGTCTTTTAATGCGGTGCGCTGTCACCCTCTCTACGTCAAATCATGTAACGTGAACGTCGTACAGTCGTTAAGCGTTACTGTCGTTAAGCGTTTTTGATGTTAAGCATTTTTTGACAATGCGTTTTTGATGTTAAGCGTTATTGACATTAAACGTTTTTGACGTTAAGCATTCTTTGACGTTAAGCATTTTTTTATGTTAAGCGTTTTTGACGTTAAGCATTTTTGACGTAAAGCGTTATTGATGCTAAGCTTTTTGACGTTAAGTGTTTTTGACGTTAAGCGTTTTTGACGTAAAGCGTTAGTGACGTTAAGCATTTTTGACGCTAAGCGTTATTGATGCTAAGCGTTTTTGACGTTAAGTGTTTTTGACGTTAAGCGTTATTGACGTAAAGCGTTATTGACGTAAAGCGTTATTGACGTTAAGCTTTATTGACATTAACCCTCTGGGGTTTGAGGTGATTTTGGGCCCTTGAGAGGTTTTGACATGTCCTGATATTTGTGCTTATTTCAGCTACTTATAACATACTAATGACCAGCATGTATTTGTTTTTGTATTCAGCACAAACTTTGCTACAATATTATGTGACCAAGATGGATGTACATCTTTGTATTTTTTTAGAAAAAAAATATTATGCGTGGTTAGTAAGTTTTGGGAAAACAAATGTAGCTGAAATAAGGCCATAAAACCCACACTAAATAGTCCTGAATAAGACTTTAGAGTAATCAGTCTTGTCGGCTAGAATATTTACTTCACAATTAAGTGAGAATCATTCTGCTTACTCATTTACAGAAAACAATACATTGATTAAAATTTTTTAAGACATGTTTTGTGATTGAAAGCCTGTATGCGAGGGAGTGACAATGTCCTTGAATATTAAGTGATTCTCACCTGAGACACAAAGGGCCCTCCCCTAAAGCTGCTAATGGCCCATCAGTGTGACTGACTTTGAGGCAGGTAAGAGAGAATGTGAGGAGATTGAACAAATGTTTTTTTTTAATTATTTGTATTTTATTTACAACACCGTATAATCAAAACATACATAATGAAGGTCAAAGACACATTATTGTGCACACTGATCTAACCACAGAGATGTGAACAGACTTTGAGTCATTCCTGCAACAGATTCTGTTCAACAAGTGACACAAGTAAATCATGCCTGATATTTACATGTGTTATTTGAGTGTTTCTGCTACTTTCCATGGATTCAAGAAGAAAAAAAACAATCAGTGGTCAAGGAGCTTGTTTTACCATATAATATCAGTGTAGTTGGACATCTGATTCTGAGTTTGAAGAAGGTCATCAGGATTCATCATCTGTGGTGCAGGTATCTGATTCAATAAAATACACAACAAAAACATTTGTGAGCATGTTAATATCAGGAGCATCTTTTTATATATATGTGTTATAGACTCACGCATGCTTTGTACTATCGTAAACAAAAAAATTCATTTTATATC
The DNA here is from genome assembly GCA_023376895.1 of Aspiorhynchus laticeps. Lineage (NCBI taxonomy): Eukaryota > Metazoa > Chordata > Actinopteri > Cypriniformes > Cyprinidae > Aspiorhynchus > Aspiorhynchus laticeps. The sequence goes on along the minus strand of JALXFT010001491.1, from coordinate 11,087 downwards.
TGAGAAACTAATTATTATTGTTTAGAAAAAACGAACTATGATTTTGTAGTCATATAGCCTAGTATGTATGGCTTTGTACTACAAAAGATGTACTTTGTACTATAAAAAAGGATATTTTATATCTGAGAAACTAATTATTATCGTTTAGCACGCTATTCAATCCATTTGTGAACATTAAACATTTTTCTAAACATTGTAGCGTTCAACATGTTGTCGTTTGAGAAAACAAATAAACGTGTTCAAGTTTGAGTCACAATAACACGTTAACTAATGCAAAAAAAAGAAACATTACTTACTCATCATATCGCTCTTCTCTTCTGGATGAACTCTTGCTCTTATTTGGAGGCAAATCCAGCTTTTATTCAGCGTGTCTTCTTCCAGAAACGAACAGTAATGTTAGCCGCGAGGAACATCTGGCTTTGTTTATGGGCGTCTCTTTGAGCACGCGGCTCACGCGTGATATTTACATGTGAACGCGAGGGGGCGGGATCGCATTAGAAATAATGAGTTAGACGGGACAGACTGAACATCGTGTTGGTTTCATACGGATTACTTCATCACAGAATGTTTGTTTTCGATAAGACTTACTTCATTTCAAAGTAGACACTTCCAGCTTTTTATAGATATAACTCTCATGTCCGTGTGTTGAGTTTTCGCCGAGTTACACTTCATTTTAGTGACGTATTTTGAAGAGCAGCTCGCGGAGATGGAGAAGACAAAGAGCGCATCCTGTTGGTTTTCTTTTTTTTTTCGAAAACCACAAAGTTTTGTTGTTATTGTGAGTGTACACAAAAATAATAGACACTTCAAAGTTTCAATTGATGTATAATACTTATCTGTACGACCAAAATCGACGGAGTATTTTTAATGTCTTTTGCACTGGTCTTAAAAAAAACGAGTTGGTATCGCCGGCGATACGGCCGTCCCATTAGGGTTAAGCATTATTGACGTTAAGCATTATTGACGTTAAGCGTTATTGACGTTAAGCGTTATTGACGTTAAGCTTTATTGACGTAAAGCTTTATTGACGTAAAGCTTTTTTGACGTTAAGCGTTTTTGACGTTAAGCGTTATTGACGTTAAGTGTTTTTGACGTTAAGCGTTATTGACGTTAAGCGTTATTGACGTTAAGCTTAATTGACGTAAAGCTTTATTGACGTAAAGCTTTATTGACGTTAAGCTTTTTTGACGTAAAGCATTTTTTGACGTTAAGCGTTATTGACGTTAAGCGTTTTTTGATGTTAAGCGTTATTGACGTTAAGCGTTTTTTTGATGTTAAGCGGTATTGACGTTAAGCGTTATTGACGTTAAGCGTTATTGACGTTAAGCGGTATTGACGTTAAGCATTTTTGACGTTAAGCGTTATTGACGTTAAGGGTTTTTGAAGTTAAGCGTTATTGACGTTAAGTGTTTTTGATGTTAAGCGCTATTAACGTTAAGCGTTATTGACGTTAAGCGTTTTTGACGTTAAGCGTTATTGACGTTAAGCGTTTTTGACGTTAAGCGCTATTGACGTTAAGCGTTTTTGACGTTAAGCGTTTTTGACGTTAAGCGTTATTGACGTTAAGCGTTATTGACGTTAAGCGTTTTTGACGTTAAGCGCTATTGACGTTAAGCGTTTTTGACGTTAAGCGTTATTGATGTAAAGCGTTTTTGACGTTTTTGACATTAAGCATTTTTGACATTAAGCATTTTTGACGTTAAGTGTTTTTTCTCTCTCTCTCTCTCTCTCTCTCTCTCTCCCTCTCTCTCTCTCTCTCTCTCTCTGTCTCACTCTCTCTCTCCCTCTCTCTCTCTCTCCCTCTCCCTCTCTCTCTCTCTCCCTCTCTCTCTCTCTCTCTCTCTCTCTGTCTCACTCTCTCTCTCCCTCTCTCTCTCTCTCCCTCTCCCTCTCTCTCTCTCTCCCTCTCTCTCTCTCTCCCTCTCTCTCTCTCTCCCTCTCCCTCTCTCTCTCTCTCCCTCTCTCTCTCTCTCTCTCTCTTTCTCTCTCTCTCTCTCCAGGTGCTGGCGCTGGTCTGCAGCTCTCTGCTCTATAGTAACCTCAAGACGTCGTACTACTCTTCTCCAAACATGTACTGAGCCTACACTCGTCTGTCTGATGGACGGATGAACGCTTTCTTCGGTCAAAGGTCAAGGGAATCACACGTGTGTGTCACTCATCTAGAACTGAACCGAATCGCTTCACCATTCCTGCTCAATTCTTCAATCTAAACCTGAGGCGGATTAAAGTCGACTGAGTTTCACAGAAATGGAAACTGATCTGCGTCATTTCATATTCAATGCTTGTTTTACTGTATTAATGTTACGCTGTAACTCGCTGTCTGTTACCATCTCGTCCTGAATATTTCATAAAATCTGCATGTTTCATGTTTGTTTTTTTACTGTGAGACATTAAAGAAACTTCCATAAACCTGTCACGGTCCGGTGTGTGTTTCATCAGAGGTCAAAGGTCAGGAGTGATCAAACGAGCACTGCTAATCATCACAACACGTGAAGTTGCAGAAACAAATGGACGTTATAAAGAAGAGAATGTCATGTGTTTAATAGGGATGTGGTGAGATCTCGTGGCTGGTGATGGGAGAAACGAATCTTCTCGAAGCTTTGAATCAATTGAACCGATGCTTCTCAAAACGATTCAGTGATTCGAATCGCTCGAAGCAGCACTCGCTGCTGACACCTGCTGGTCAGAAGTGTCTGACTCAGGATAAAACATGCATAAATACAGCTTTTACAAACACATAATGGTAATTTTAGATGACCCTTCGGAAGTATTTAATTATAAAACCCTTCATAATCTATAATAACATAACATTTATTTCATATTTTCTCTAAACCTTCTTGGATATTAAGACAGGCACCTGCAATTCTGGCCAAATTACAGATAGTTGAGTTTTTGTTGTAGGCTATATCCCAAAAATGAACCGCTGTGAGCGTGATATTTTATTAACAGAGTCACAAACATGACACATCACAGCGCTCGTGTGTTCCTCGTATATATATATATCCAATGAGTGAGAGCCTGCTCTTAAAGAGCCCAACACAATTAAAGTGCAACACAAATCACATTGTATTTCTGAACAGATCTACAGTTTTATTAGATAACTTTACATTCAATTAGTTTTTAAAAGGTAACATTACATTCTTAAGGGCTCTAAGCTTACATTTCTCTTCAGGAGCACTTGTGCTCCTACTTTAAAAAATCGTGCAGCACTAGTTTATGTTGTTTATTACTGCGTATAATTCAATAAAATAGAAGTTTTGTTGAATAAAAGACTATTTTCTCTCTATATTTCATCATTGAGTATTTCTCTTAAACATCTGGTCTCGTGTCTAGTAGATAATTAACTCTCGGAGGAATGATGCCACCATGATTTCTGGACATCAGGGTCATTCCTGGGATTTAACAACATTTCAACGTTTCTAAACACCCCACATCATTAGGCACACCTCCAACAAATCATATTTTACACCTCAACTTTTATTATTTTCAGGTTTTTTGACACCTTTTTTTCTCCACCTCGTAACGTAGTGGTTTAAAAGGGATTTAAACAGAACTCGTTATAAAACTAATGCTCATGTGTCCCTCATAGCAATTTAATAATCTTCACATTTCTATAGGACTGAAGCCAAAAATACACAAAATGTGTGTCTACGGTACTATCTTTATTTTTGTAAATATATGTATTAATATAACCCACAATGTTATTGTTTTAGTTCTTAACATGTCAGATGTTAATCAGCGAGAAATGCTTTCATTCTTAATTGTCTTCCCAAAAAATATGAATGTGACGGGGTTGAAGACTGTAACACATTTGAGGGTACATTTATATTTGTGGTTTTGTTTCTTTATCATATTGTCCTCTTGTTTCTGGGTCAACATCTCTGCTCGTATGATGCTCGTTAATGTTTAATTGGACCATATTACATCAAACATTCAGTTTATAACAAAAATACGAGCCGTTATGTATATTTACTGAAACCGTGTCTACTTTAGATTTTTTCATTAAAAATAAAATATATTAAAAAATAAAAAATAATATTAAATAAATATATATATATATATAAAAAAAAAAAAAAATATAATAATAAAAAAAAAAAAATTATAATATATAAATATATATATATATAATAAAAAATAAAAATAAAAAATTTCATAAAGTAAATAACTCAACCCCGTGAAATGTTTACAACCCCATAACGAGGAAAAATACATATATTTGAGTTTTTTCACTCAAAATATGGCAGCAATAAAATAAGCACATTGTGTATGTTTACGGATTAAAATAAGATAATCATAATTTGATGTGACGGGGTCGAGTTGTTAAGCTTGACCTATATATGCCTCACAAATATGAATGAAAAGTATGATAATACTAAGCATCAGCCACCAGCGCATAACATGCCATTATTAAACAGAAGCGGTACATGAATATGAAATATATATAAAGAAACATATTGAACACAACGTTTTTCTCGATCGCTAACACACTCTAACTGATTCATTCACATGTCATTATGTGTTTTGAGAAATTAATCCTGATCGTGGGATACAAAGAGGAATATGAGGAGAAAATAAAAATGATGGATGAGGTCAAAGGTGTTGCTGATGAAATATAAAGCATTATAGTTGATATGCAGGATCATCTACAGGGTTTTACACTTACAGTAGATGAGAGGACTTACTGTAAATACTGTACACCCTCAAACTCATAACTGCTGAACTGATTTGTAGCAAGCACTTCTCACATGTATTTGTGCAGAACTGTCGTATCTTTTCGTCAGAAGACTAAGAAACTGTTCTAGGATAACACATAAGGATATTACAGTACCGATACCGTAATGCAGCTTGGGTTTGTTTGTTTATTGCTGTACAGTAGCTGACAGTATATTCCAGTGTGTGTTTACTGTATATTCTGCTGTTTGGTGTTTAAAGTGCTGTTCATCTACTGTAAGATCTCTTTACAGTAGTGTAATAGAAAGTAAACATTGCTGTATTTTACTGTATCTGCGTTTACGCTGCATACTGTAACAGTCGTTGAATAGCAAGATGTTTCAGGTTTTTGAGTCGCTCTCAGCAGTGTTCTCTAATTAATCTGTGTATTAATCTGAGGCCAAAGGTTAGGTTCTGACTAAAGAGATCATGTTTCTGACTAAAACGTTTGATTTTGTCCTGGAAGTTTGGAGTTATGCACGAGTTAGTGTGTAGCTTTGAGATTGTGTTTATAGCTGTGAGAAACTGTAATGCAAGCTTGATGATGGACAATATCAGGATTAACTCCATGTTTATGAGTTTTGATTTATTTTAGTATTCATTTGTCAAGAATTAGTCTTTTTTCTTTGGTTTGTGCGTTTATTTTATTTACTTATTTATTCAAAGCAGATACATGTTTATTTGTTGTTGTTGTTTAAGGGGGATAAATGTTGTATGTAAATATTGTTCAGAAAAAAATGGTCAGTTATGAAACTTTTTTAATTTATTAATTTTTTTCTTTGTGCTCAATAATATTGTTAATGGATAATAAACTGTAATTTTAACTTGTCTATAATAGTATATTGTCTTTTGTTAATGGTAAACTCGGCATAATTCATATCTTTTATTTACACATATTATATATTTTTTTTTACAGCTTTTTGAATGTTATTTTGTAATATATGAGTGTATAGATATATATGCAGGCACAAGAACAGCAATCTATACCTCATAAACAGTTAAATATTCCACCATTGTGCAATAAATATATGTGCAATAACCCTACATCTCATTCTATATTATCTAATATCTATAACACAACTGTACATACAATTTATTTTATGTTTCTGTCTATTTATATTTACATGTGTGTATGTTTTATTCTCATCTTATTTTTTATTGTCTGTATGTTGTTGTGTCTGTGAACTGGAAGCGTGTAGCATACTTGGCAATAAAGCTCTTTCTGATTATGATTATGATTTAATTTGATATTATCATCTCACACATCATGGGTCGGCATTTTATATCATGTATTTCTATACGAAAAAATACATATCTGATATGACTTATTATATAATAAGCATCAAACCAATATTGATGTTGTAATACTGGTAGCACTAATATAAAAATTTGATGATATATTTTACAAAAAAGTAACAATTTTGAAAAAAATATTTTTTGTCTTTTATCTCAGTGCTCCTATCAATGTTATATAAGGGATTTTATGCATAATAGTAACCCTAGAATGTGATTAAACAGTTTAAAATAGCTGGGCTGAGATATACAACAATTTTTATGACTGCAGAAATATGATAATTCAGTACACGTTATTAGCGTTTGAACTTCCGCTTTAACGCGCATGCGCAACGCTTTTCTCGCTTTTGTTGTTGTTTTAAATCCAGATCATAGCAGAGTTTAATTTCCCTATTTTTCCTCCGCTTCCAATGCTTTTCCTTTATAATAAAGCAATATGACCATATGACATAATTGTATCTGATCTAATTAAAACGCATATATATCACAGTTTAATGTGCATGGGATGGAAATGGCAGTGATTCCTGCACTGACTTGTTTTGTCTGACTCAGCTGCATAGCTGAGGATCTGCGTGTTTTCCAGGAAAACAGAAGAAAACGGTTTCGAAACGCGTTCGCCCCTCCGGTGACGTCACTGAGGCCGCGCACCAATGAGAGCGCGAGAGGAGCAGCGCATTAAAGCAACACGCATCTGAATCTCTTCATCTCTTCAGTCTGCTCGAGGCAAGCTCAGTTATTCCGTAGATAACGGTGAGTCAGTCAGAAGTGATTTAAGCATCGTCGTTATTATACCGAAGCTTCTATTGAGTGTATTATTGTTCACTGCAGTGAAATCAATCGCTCGTGATGGACTGCTGCACGCAGATGTTTAAATGCTTCCTGATCCTCTTCAACATTCTGTTCGCTGTGAGTATGTCTGGGGTTCTTCTGCTGAGATCAAAGCGTGCTGTAAATGTCATCAACACATGTGCATGTGGAAATAAAGCGCTGGATTCAGTTTCAGAGCATTTGCACGAGCTGCAGAAAGTTTGGTAAAGTTGGCAAGATGTTCACATTCGAGTTTTCCGGATCTATACAAACGTTTTTACTACACAATTGACTGTTATCTTTCATAGTGATGTATAAACGAGCTACAAGCGTGTTTTCCTCCGCTGTGTATAAAACACCCTGATCTCAATGCGCTGGAATCTAAGGGACAAGGCCTAAGGGACCGTCTACAAAGTGCGAAACACGAAAAATGTTACTAATAAAGTACTTCACTGTAACACACTGTACTTTCACCAAGCAGTGATGTGTGAATTAAATTTGGAGCAAGTACAGTGTGTTAGAGTGAAGTTATTAAATATATGTCATAATAAAAAGTCATGAAAAATTATTTATTAAAAGCAATTATTTTCAAAATGAGTGTTGTAGTATAACCAGCAGGAGAGCTGTGATGATGTGTGAACTGGATTTGGAGAAAGTACAGTGTGTTACAGTGAAGTACTTTATTAGTAAAATTGTTCGTGTTTGGACTTTGCAGACGGTCCCTTAGGCCAGCGCATTGAGATCAATGTGTTTTGTGCAGAGCGGAGGAAAGCTTGTTTTCTACATCACTACCAAAGAAAAGAGGCGTCATTTGTGTAGTAAAAAGTTATTGATCCGGAAAAGTCGAATCTGTGAATATCTTACCAACTTTACAAAACTGGTTATACCAGTGTGAACTGCTGGTGTTTCTGATGAAGGCTGTGCTGAATGTGTTTCAGAAGCTGGGCTTGGTTCTGGTGGGTCTGGGAATGTGGCTCCGGTTCGGCTCCGAGACCCGAGGGTTCTTCAACATGGATCTGAACACCGCTGAGTTCAACATCGGTGTGTTCTGCTGCTGTTTCTCTCTCACACACACGAGTGGAGTTTCACTCTCGCTGGCAGACCAGCCACGAGCACTTCTTTATATGTTCTACATTTCATGTATTTATGTAACATGCATTAAAAATACATTTAGAATGAACGATGACTGCTGTACAAAGAGTAAAAAAAAAAAACATCTTACCTACCCAGATAGCACATGTACAGTCAGGTCCATAAATATTGGGACATCGACACAATTCTAACGTTTTTGGCTCTATACACCACCACAATGGATTTCAAATGAAACGAACAAGATGTGCTTTAACTGCAGACTGTCAGCTTTAATTTGAGGCTATTTACATCCAAATCAGGTGAACGGTGTAGGAATTACAACAGTTTGCATATGTGCCTCCCACTTGTTAAGGGACCAAAAGTAATGGGACAGAATAATAATCATAAATCAAAGTTTCACTTTTTAATACTTGGTAGCAAATCCTTTGCAGTCAATTACAGCCTGAAGTCTGGAACGCATAGACATCACCAGACGCTGGGTTTCATCCCTGGTGATGCTCTGCCAGGCCTCTACTGCAACCGTCTTCAGTTCCTGCTTGTTCTTGGGGCATTTTCCCTTCAGTTTTGTCTTCAGCAAGTGAAATGCATGCTCAATCGGATTCAGGTCAGGTGATTGACTTGGCCATTGCATAACAGTCCACTTCTTTCCCTTCAAAAACTCTTATGGTTGCTTTTGGTTGCTTTTGCAGTATGCTTTGGGTCATTGTCCATCTGCACTGTGAAGCGCCATCCAATGAGTTCTGAAGCATTTGGCTGAATATGAGCAGATAATATTGCCCGAAACACTTCAGAATTCATCCTGCTGCTTTTGTCAGCAGGCACATCATCAATAAATACAAGAGAACCAGTTCCACTGGCAGCCATACATGCCCACGCCATGACACTACCACCACATGCTTCACTGATGAGGTGGTATGCTTAGGATCATGAGCAGTTCCTTTCCTTCTCCATACTCTTCTCTTCCCATCACTCTGGTACAAGTTGATCTTGGTCTCATCTGTCCATAGGATGTTGTTCCAGAACTGTGAAGGCTTTTTTAGATGTCGTTTGGCAAACTCTAATCTGGCCTTCCTGTTTTTGAGGCTCACCAATGGTTTACATCTTGTGGTGAACCCTCTGTATTCACTCTGGTGAAGTCTTCTCTTGATTGTTGACTTTGACACACATACACCTACCTCCTGGAGAGTGTTCTTGATCTGGCCAACTGTTGTGAAGGGGGTTTTCTTCACCAGGGAAAGAATTCTTCGGTCATCCACCACAGTTGTTTTCCGTGGTCTTCCGGGTCTTTTGGTGTTGCTGAGCTCACCGGTGCGTTCCTTCTTTTTAAGAATGTTCCAAGCAGTTGTTTTGGCCATGCCTAATGTTTTTGCTATCTCTCTGATGGGATTGTTTTGTTTTTTCAGCCTAATGATGGCTTGCTTCACTGATAGTGACAGCTCTTTGGATCTCATCTCGACAGATTCCAAATGCAAATAGCACACTTGAAATGACCTCTGGACCTTTTATCTGCTCATTGTAATTGGGATAATGAGGGAATAACACACACCTGGCCATGGAACAGCTGAGAAGCCAATTGTCCCATTACTTTTGGTCCCTTAAAAAGTGGGAGGCACATATGTAAACTGTTGTAATTCCTACATCGTTCACCTGATTTGGATGTAAATACCCTCAAATTAAAGTCTGTGTTTAGACAGTCTGCAGTTAAAGCACATCTTGTTCGTTTCATTTGAAATCCATTGTGGCGGTGTATAGAGCCAAAAATGTTAGAATTGTGTCGATGTCCCAATATTTATGGACCTTACTGTACATCTGCAAGACGTCTGTTAAAGATCTGGAAAGCATCTGCGGTGTACAAACATCTGACAGACGTCTTTAAGATCCTAAATCATTCTAAAACATCTTAAATGCATCTAATAGACATCTTAAAGACATCTGTTAAAGATCTGGAAAGCATCTGCGGTGTACAAACATCTGACAGACGTCTTTAAGATATCAGTTTTACATACTCTCTAATTAGAGAGAGCACACATTCATCTCGGAGACGTCTATTTGATGTCTGCAAGATGTATTTTTTTGAGTGTTTGCTCATCTGCAATACGTCTATAGGACGTTTCCTATCAGATGTCAAATAGACGTTTATAAGATGCAATCACACTCAAGCCATCGCTTCATGTCCGTGTGTGTGTGTGTGTGTGTGTCCTCAGGAGTGACCGTGCTGGTGGTCACCGGGGTCCTGATGCTGCTGATGGCTGTGATCGGTCTCTGCGGAGCCTGTAGTAACAGTAAATCAGCTCTCGGCGTGGTGAGCATCGCTGCAAACACCTCACACTCACTCACAGAGCAACATCATGTGTAAAGAAGCACAGGAGGACAAAACTCTCACTGCTAGACACCTTTGTTCCCAGAACATCAAATCCACACGCACCTGTCTGGAGAAGTCACGGCTCTTCTCTTCTTTCCCGTTCACTCGTGCACAGCTGAGAATTAGAATCGAGAGTTATTACGTTTATGTACTGAATAAACAGTTTTGTTTTTCTGATTTTCAGTTTTCTGGCCTGCTGACCTTTCTGATCATCATTGAAATCACTGCTGGTGTGATGGCCTTTATGTTCAGCGACCGGGTAACACACACACACACACACACACACACACACTCACTCACACACTCACAGGTGTCTGTGTAATAGTGCTGGTTTTAATGTGTGTGTTGTGTTGTAGGTGTCAGAAGAGTTGGTGAAGTTCTATGAGACCATCTACGCTCAGTATCTGAACACAAAGAACAACGGTCAAGCTGTTACCCTCAAATTATTCCACAACGCTGTAAGACACACACACGCACTCACTCACACACACACACACGCACTCACACACACACACACACACGCACTCACTCACACACACACGCACTCACTCACACACACACACACACACACACACACACACTCAAACACGCACTCACACGCACTCACACACACACACACTCAAACACGCACTCACTCACTCACACACACACACACACACACACACACACACACACACGCGCACACACACTCTCACACACACACACACACAAACACACACTCTCCCTCTCTCACTCACACACGCACACTCACACACACTCACAGACACACACACACACACACACACACACTCTCCCTCACTCACGCACACACACACACTCTCCC
>JALXFT010003659.1:122500-140846 GCA_023376895.1 Aspiorhynchus laticeps | reverse complement strand
TCTCTCACGCTCACACACACACTCTCCCTCTCTCACGCTCACACACACACACACACACACACTCACTCACTCACTCACTCACTCTCTCTCACACACTACACTACACACACACACTCACGCACACTCTCTCACGCTCACACCACACACACACACACACACTCACTCTCCCTCTCTCACAGACACAGACACACACACACACACACACACACACTCACACATGTTGGTTTTTGTGGTTTATGGGGACTCTCCATAGGCGTAATGGTTTTTATACTGTACAAACTGTGTGTGCTATTGCCCTACACCTACCCTACACCTAAACTTAGCCCTCACAGGAGACTGTGTGCATCTTTAGATTTTCAAAAAAACACCATTTAGTATGTTTTTAAGCCTTTTGAATTACGGGGACATAGGCAGTGTCCTCATAAACCACCTTCATATTGTAATACCTCTGTCATACCCATGTCATTATACAAATTTGTGTCCTCATAAACCACATAAACCCGCACACTCTCCCTCTCTCACAGACACAGACACACACACACACACACACACTCACTCACTCACTCACTCACTCTCCCTCTCTACACACACACACACACACACACATCACTCACTCACTCTCTCTCTCACACACACACACACACACACTCACTCACACTCACTCACTCCCCTCGTCACACACACACACACACACACACACACACACACACACACACACACGTGGTCTGACAGGTGTGTTTGTGTTTCAGTTCGAGTGTTGTGGCATCGTTGGACCGATTGAGGTGCTTGTGCGTGGCACCTGCCCAGATGGCAGCTTCCTGGAGCAGATCTCGTATTCTGTGAGTCACTTCCTGTTTGTCTTGCTCTGATTTCTGACTGTTTGAAGTTAGAGGAGTGCAGGTGCTCATCTCTGTGTGTGTGTGTGTGTGTGTGTGTGTGTGTGTGTGTGTGGCGTGTGTAGAGCTGTCCCGGCGTGATCAAGGACGTCTTCGCGTCTCACGCTTCGCAGGTTCTGGGAGGGTTTCTGGGGACGGCAGGAATCATGGTGAGTGCGTCTGGAGCTCTGTGTGGTTCACTCTCAATCACGTGTGTGTTCTGACCGTCTGTGTGTGTTGGTCCTCAGATGCTGGTGCTGGTGTGCAGCTGTGTCCTCCTAAGACATGTCTCAGTGTCTCACATGTCTCCTCCTCCATACATTCTCCTCAGCTCCCAGCTGTCAGCCGGCAAGATGATGGCATGACAATAACTATGCAGTTGTATTGCCAAAGCAATAAATAAATAAACCTCTCTCTCTGTGTCTCTCAATTCAAAATTGCATTATTGGCATGACTGTAAATGATACAATATTGACAAAGCTTAGTATACATGTACAAAAAGAGAAAAAATATATATCTCACACACACCACTCCTACACACACACCACCACACACACACACACACACACTCACTCACCACACACACTCTCCTATCACAGACACACTCACATCACACACACACACACTCACACACACACTCACTCATCACACACTCTCACTCACACTCACACACTCCTCTCACACACACACACACACACTATAACACTACACACACAACACACTCACACACACACACACTACAACACACACACACACACACGTATCGCGCAGCCAGTGCTGCTGTCTGTCCCTCTCCTAATAGTATCTTTATTTGTTCTGTTTCACTAATGGCTGTAAAGTTCTTTATTAAGTTGGTGAGTTTGTTGAAGTAGAGGTTTCTTATAGATATGTATTTCTGACAGTGGAGGAGAAAGTGCGTCTCTGTCTCGATCTCTCCTGTCTCACAGTGAACACACACTCTTTGCTCTCTGGGTAACCAGCTCTTTCTGTGTCTGCCGGTCTCGATGGCTAGTCTGTGCTACTCAGTCAGTAACTCCCAGAGCTTTAACCCACTCTAAAACGAACAGGCAAGCAATGTAGTGAGCGTAAGAGAGGAGTAATATGCTCCCTCTTTTAAACCCAACTCAAGAGTCGAGCCGCAGCATTTTGAACAAGCTTTAAGCCACCATCAAAAATGAAACCCAGATTTTTTACCCATGATTTCAAACACAGAGACCCCCCCCCCCCCAAATCCAATTACAGGGAATCTGAAAATTCATACGGGCTAAAAACAATAATTTCAGTTTTCATTGAAAATTACAAAAATTAATGAAAGCCAAGCCTTCACATCCACCAAACATGCCATAAGAGACTCAAAACCCACAGAATTTCATTTAACAGGCAGATAAACCTGAGTGTCATCCGCATAACAGTGAAATGACCCATGTTTTCTAAAAATCGAGCCAAGAGGGAGCATAGAGAGAGAAAAAAGCAAAGGTGCCAAAATAGAACCCTGGGGAACCCCACAGGGCAAAAAAGCATTACTCGAGTAACGTTCACCCATCTTGACTGAAAAACTGCAAAATACGATTTAAACCAATCTAGAGCTACACCTCTTAAACCAACGCAATGTTCTAACGATCAATGAGAACAGCATGGTCGACTGTATCGAAAGCGGCCGTCAAATCTAAGAGCACAAGAACTGCAAAATAACACTCTGGAGATATTCTTCTGATTCATATTTTGATTTTATAGTTGTAAATTACTTTGTGTTTTAGTTTCTTGTTCCAGATATGTATTTTTTAGATTGTTTGATAATTTGATTAATGTGGGTGAGAAGCAGTGCTGGTCTGAGACTGGTTAGTGTTAGTAGAGTTAGTCAGGTTAGTAAGTCTCATAACTAGCTGACTTGGGGGACTCTTTTCGGGGTTCAGTTCTTGGGTTTGTAGTGCTTTAAAATGTAGTGATTCTGTGGGATTTGATTTTAGATGCATCCAGAATTTGAGGGATCTTTTATGCATATTAATAATAATAATTAATAATGCATTATTGGGTATTTTAGAATCATTTTGCAGAGTTCTGTGTGTAGGGCTTCTGTTGGATGTCTGTCCCATCTAGTTCAATTCAATTCAAGTTTATGTGTATAGCGCCTTTTATGATACAATCGTTGCAAAGCAGCTTTACAGGAAATTAAGTTTCTACAATATTGTAGAAACTTAATATATTTAACTTATGGCAAAATGTGGTAATTCTGTATGTTGTCTGAGGGGTCCTCTGAGGTCCTCTAGTGTAGCTCTGATCACTGAGTGGACCCCATACAGCGCTATGGGCTGAATTACGCTATCAAAGATCTTACACCAAATTGGAATTGGTATTTCAATATTTTGGAATTAGCTTGATGTTCTTGTCTTGTAGAGTGAGTCCAGCGGCTGTAGACTGTTCCAGCTGCACCGCTAATTCAATTTTATGTGAATATCTGTTCAAATGTAATTTATTCCTGAGATCAAAGCTGATTCTTTGACTAGCATGTTTCTAGCATGATTAGCAAGTGACTATTATGTTGCTAGCATGACTAGCATGTTGCTAGCATGATTAGCAAGTGACTAGCATGTTGCTAGCATGACTAGTAGGGATGGGCATTTCTGATCATATTTCATTTCGAGTAATCCACAGGTTTGAGAAACGAGTACTCGATTAATCGGGGGTGGAGCTTAAGCAAGGCGTGTGCGTCATAGCAACAATTAAAATATTTTAATTAAAGCCCTGTTAAAACGTTGTTGATAAAAATATGACAGGATTCAAAAAATAATTAAATTAACACAGATTATTAAACATCACCATCAATAGTGGTTAACACAGTAAACATTTAAAAGAAATAACAGCATGAGGTGAAGCTGAAGCGCTTTTTCTACATGACGCATTGTATATAAAATTAATCACATAGCCTAGATACACAATATGTAAATGTTATATTACAAATTGTATTTATCTACACAAAATGCATGTGAGCTTGAACTAAGTGCCAACCAGAAAGTAGTGGATGCGCTTCTCCCGTTACAGGGCGCTTTAAAACAATAGTAACTGAAGCCCGCAAAAAAAAAAAAAAAAAAAATAAAAAGTTATTTTACAGTATTATCCCATCAATATGTCTGTCTTATTATTTGTATAAATATTTTGCATCGGTTTTTAAAAAGATAACCTACCTTTTTCTATGTTTTATAAAACAAATAAAACACACATGATATGCTTTTCAGTTATTTTATTCAACTGTTATTTTTAACAAAACAATATTTTACTTCAGCAGCATCACAACAGCTGTGGATCAAAAAAGTATTTTTGTAAAAGGTTCGCAAAATTAAAGTTTAATACAACTTCACCAAACGACTGTTATGTAGCCCATGTAGAAGCCAGCATAATTTGGCTGTGCAAACTTAAAATAAAAATAAAAAATAGCCTGAATATTTTTACCTCAGCTATAAAACTTAAAGATTAGGTAACATAACATTTCTTTCAAAATGATCAGTCGGTAAAGGTAAATAAAATAAAGCCGGCATAATTTAACTATGCTGCTTAAACTTAAAACAAAAACAGCCTGAATATTTTACCATGCATGGCTAATAAAACTTAACATAAGGACTACATATTTTTATTTAAAAAGATCAGTCGGTCTACGTGCTCAGATGAAAGCCGAGTGCGGAGTCTATTTACAATTAGACCTGCGGTGGAAAAAACACGCTCAGCAGGCACAGAAGTTGCAGGAACAGCCAGGTACCACTGGGCAAGGGTGCTTAGCTTTGCAAATCGAGACTCATTTACTTTCCACCACAATAAAGGATCCTGGTTTACAGAGATGCATGGCTCCCTGAAGTAGCTTTCGATTTCGGTATCATGCGGAGAAACATCACTCGTGCCGTAGTCCTCGCCGAAAAGAGTGTCGAGCGCCGTTGCTGAGTCGGGCTTACTTTGTATGGGTCTGACAGGATTTGGGATTGTCTCGCAAAGCTGCTTCAGATTCTCTTTTACTCTCTCCCGAAGCTCTGTCTCAAGAAACTTGAGATGTTTGTGTCTTGGATCCAAAGCCGCTGCAATAAGAGGCAGATACACTTTCTCAGCATCTTCAGCAACTGCGACTATGCGCCGTTTCAGAGATTCGGCTACGGCATTTTTAAATTCAGACACTCTTGGAGACTCACTCCTCTGTGTGTTTAGGTGTCTAGTGATGAGACTGTGTGTGATCGGATAGACCATTGAACTGGAAACATGGGTCTCACTGCACATTGTAGTTGTGGCACACTTAAGAGACTTGAGAACAGGTGTCAGTTCTTCCACAGTCTCCCAGTGCTCATCTTTTAGGTCAAGTGTCCTCGCATCTGCAAGTTTTGTAACATTGCGATCGGACAGAACAGCACACACAGCCCACCTCTGTTCCAAAAGGCGTTCGAACATGTCACACACCGAATTCCACCGCGTGCGACAATGCTGAATAAGCTTATGGTCGGGTATATTTTGTTCTTGTTGTTTCTGCCTAAGTGCGGCTGTAGCTACTGTGCTGTGGTGAAAATGTGATACCAAGCGGCTACTTGCAGCTATTACATTTTTTACAGTTGCAACATTGAAGCCCTCATTGATTGCAAGCTGCAGGGTGTGTGCAAAACAGGGCACTGATTCCCAAAGACTTCGATTTGCCAGAACCATGTTCGCAGCGTTGTCGTGCACACATGCCATTACTTTTTCAGAGCTTAACAGCCACTTTTCTGTTGCATCTTTTAGGTAGTTGGCAATGTTCACAGCTGTGTGTCTTTCCTCGAAACCTCGCGTCTCTAATACTGCGTTGTGAATTTTCCAATTCATTTATGTAATGACAGGTTAGCGTCATATACGATTCAGTGGTTAGCGAGGTCCTACGAGTCCGTAGTTATAGCACACCCGCGCTGGACTTCGACAGACTGTCTTTTAGTGAACAAGCGCATTATTTCGTATAGAGCATCAATCCTTGCAGTGACCGTTTTGCGCGATGGGACAGTATAGTGGGGCTCAACGTAATTCATTAAGATCGATTTAAAACCTTCACTTCTTCAACAAAACTTAATAGGCTAGCAAGTCACTTTGCTGTTCATTTCTGCTATTAGCATGCGTCATCTTCTCTTGCCCTGACCCTGTGTCGCATTCTGTCTGATGGTGAAATTCTTCTTAATGACGTTCGTCTGACTGCTGGTAGTGGCATCGTAGCATCATCTGCTTATTTGTGTTTTATGTGACAAGATTTGGTAACGCATCGAACTCGTTGGGACGTTTGTAGACCAGTATAGTGGCGCTGCAACATCTTACACTTGACTGTTTAAACTTATCGTCAAGTTTTTCAAAAGTGTTGCCAGACATCCGCTGCGCGCTTTAGACGCCATTTTCGCTCTGTGCTCCGGTCTGTGAATCTCTAGACCACAACTTCTCGCAGGCCATAACCACACTCTTTAAATATCAAGACTACCGCACCAAATACTTCAGCATAACCAATGCAGAATAGAATGAAAGTAGTTTTTTAAATTTTAAAAAATACATCTCTTTAGAGCCAATCGATCATCGTTTTCATGCTCGATCTGTCGCTGCATGCGTTCGAGTAATCGATTAAATCGAGTACTCGTGCAACATACCCTAATGACTAGCAAGATCGCTAGTCATGTTTCTAGCATGATTTTTCAATGTGACTTTATGCATGTTGCTAGCATTGATTTTAAGATATCAAGTAGACTAGCATGTTTTATGCTAGCATGTCTATATGCATCGTCGCTAGCATGTTTCTAGCATGATTAGCAAGTGACAAAGCTGATTCTTTGATGAATAGAAAGATCCAAAGATCAGCGTTTATCTGAAATAATAAGCTTTTGTAACATTATACACTACACCATTCAAAAGCGTAGAGTCGGTATCATTTCATTTTTGGAAAATTAATTATAGAAATTAATACTTTTATTTAGCAAGGATTGATCAAAAGTGATGATAAAGACATTTATAATGTTACAAAATATTAATATTTCAGATAAACGCTGTTCTTCTGAACTTTCTATTCATCAAAGAAACCTGAAACAATTATACTCAGCTGTTTTCAACATATTAATAATGATAATAATGTTTCTTGAGCAGCATATTATTATGATTTCTGAAGATCATGTGACACTGAAGACTGCAGTAATGATGCTGAAAATACAGCTTTGATCACAGAAATAAATTACAGTTTAACACATATTCACATAGAAAACAGTTATTTTAAATAGTAAAAATATTTCATAATTGTACAGTTTTTGCTGTATTTTAGATCAAAGTAATGCAGGTTTGGTGAGCAGAAGAGTCCGAACTCTTGCTGTATAAACACGTGTGACTGGTGTTTAAATGTGGCTCAGTGCAGTACAGCAGTCTGTCCGCTGGAGGGCAGCAGCATTACTCTCAGAGCGATCCCATGTGATGAACTCGAGCAAGCTAACATTTCATCACTGAACTGAGATGTGTGGGTGAGAAAAGAAAGCATCGCGTTCAAACACTAATGATATTTGCCCGTCGCAGGCAGCGGAGGATGAAAGTGTAACACTGTACTGACTCATTGTTTCGTTGTATCCTCTCTCTCTCTCTCTGTCAGTCAGTGTCTCTCTCTCTCTCTCTCTCTCTCTATGCCAGCTCTCTCTCTCTCTCTCTCTCTCTCTGTCAGTGTCTCTCTCTCTCTCTATGCCAGTCTCTCTCTCTCTCTCTCTCTCTCTGTCAGTGTCTCTCTCTCTCTCTCTCTCTCTCTGTTACGCGCGGGTTTGAGCGGGAGCAGGAAGTGACGCAGCGGCTGTGTGTTTGTGTGGAGGGCGCGGCGCCGGTGACTCACGGCATGTTGGGTTGCCTAGCAACAGCAGTTGTTTTCTTTTAAACTCTGGAGCTAAAAATGAATGTCTGAATGCCATTGAGAGAGAGAGAGAGAGAGAGAGAGATTCCTCAATAACTCAGATTCCCAAATAAACAAAAACGGGAAACTCTTGATGCAGCTCTGTCGAAGCCTCGGCCTGTACCTCGTCAATGGCAGGGGGAAAGGTGACTCTCTAGGAAGAAAATACTAACATACAAGCTGTACAATATTAGAAAAGAATACAGATGGGTCCAAAACAGGGTCCCCAAGTGTGTTTACTTATGGATAACTTTATAGAGAACATTTATCCTCATAATGAATATGGCGTAAATCTGGCCGTAAAAAACAAAAATGACATACTTGATCATTTGGCAACAACATCTAATCGTAAAACCACTAAGAAAAACAAGAGAGTGAAAAATGGTTTGATTCGGATTGTAAAAGAATAAGGAGAAATTTAAGACAGCTTGCAAATCAAAAACACAGACAACCAGATAAAAAATATGAAAAAAATATGAAAATACACTCAGAAAGAAGAAAGAACAGTACATCCAAAATAAACTCAAACCCATTGAAGAATCTGTCTATTCAAACTGTTTCTGGGACAACTGGAATATTCTAAATAAAAAGAGCCATGAAGAAATAACTATACAAAATGAAAACACCTGGAAAAATCACTTAAATAAACATGAGTACAGAACAAGCTAAATTAAAGCATATAGAATACATAATTGGCGAATACAAATCACATATTCCGATTGGCCATAATGAAACTGTTCAACTTGGTTCTGAGTGTTGGTCATCTCCCTGAAACCTGGAACCGAGGACTCATAACGCCCATATTCAAGAGTGGACTCATAACGCCATGTTCAAGAGTGGACTCATAACGCCATGTTCAAGAGTGGACTCATAACGCCCGTGTTCAAGAGTGGACTCATAACGCCCATGTTTCAAGAGTGGACTCATAACGCCATGTTCAAGAGTGGACTCATAACGCCCGTGTTCAAGAGTGGACTCATAACGCCATATTCAAGAGTGGACTCATATTCAAGAGTGGACTCATAACGCCCATATTCAAGAGTGGACTCATAACGCCATGTTCAAGAGTGGACTCATAACGCCATATTCAAGAGTGGACTCATAACGCCCGTGTTCAAGAGTGGACTCATAACGCCCGATGTTCAAGAGTGGACTCATAACGCCCATATTCAAGAGTGGACTCATAACGCCATATTCAAGAGTGGACTCATAACGCCCGTGTTCAAGAGTGGACTCATAACGCCCGTGTTCAAGAGTGGACTCATAACGCCCGTGTTCAAGAGTGGACTCATAACGCCCGTGTTCAAGAGTGGACTCATAACGCCCTGTTCAAGAGTGGACTCATAACGCCCATGTTCAAGAGCGGACTCATAACGCCCGTGTTCAAGAGTGGACTCATAACGCCAGTGTTCAAGAGTGGACTCATAACGCCCATGTTCAAGAGCGGACTCATAACGCCCGTGTTCAAGAGCGGACTAATAACGCCTGTGTTCAAGAGTGGACTCATAATGCCCATGTTCAAGAGCGGACTAATAACGCCTGTGTTCAAGAGTGGACTCATAACGCCCATGTTCAAGAGAGGACTCATAACGCTCATGTTCAAGAGTGGACTCATAACGCCTGTGTTCAAGAGTGGACTCATAACGCCCGTGTTCAAGAGAGGACTCATAACGCCCGTGTTCAAGAGCGGACTCATAACGCCCGTGTTCAAGAGTGGACTCATATTCAAGAGTGGACTCATAACGCCCATGTTCAAGAGCGGACTAATAACGCCCATGTTCAATAGCGGACTAATAACGCCCGTGTTCAAGAGCGGACTCATAACGCCCGTGTTCAAGAGTGGACTCATAACGCCCGTGTTCAATAGCGGACTAATAACGCCCGTGTTCAAGAGCGGACTCATAACGCCCATGTTCAAGAGTGGACTCATAACGCCCATGTTCAAGAGTGGACTCATAACGCCCATGTTCAAGAGTGGACTCATAACGCCCATGTTCAAGAGTGGAGTCATAACGCCCGTGTTCAAGAGCGGACTAATAACGCCCGTGTTCAAGAGAGGACTCATAACGCCCGTGTTCAAGAGCGGACTAATAACGCCTGTGTTCAAGATTGGACTCATAACGCCCGTGTTCAAGAGTGGACTCATAACGCCCATGTTCAAGAGTGGACTCATAACGCCCATGTTCAAGAGTGGACTCATAACGCCACGCCCGTGTTCAAGAGTGGACTCATAACGCCCATGTTCAAGAGTGGACTCATAACGCCCATGTTCAAGAGTGGACTCATAACGCCCATGTTCAACAGTGGACTCATAACGCCTGTGTTCAAGAGTGGACTCATAACGCCGGTGTTCAAGAGTGGACTCATAACGCCCATGTTCAAGAGTGGACTCATAACGCCCGTGTTCAAGAGTGGACTCATAACGCCTGTGTTCAAGAGTGGACTCATAACGCCTGTGTTCAAGAGTGGACTCATAACGCCCGTGTTCAAGAGCATACCTATAACGCCCATGTTCAAGAGCAGACTCATAACGCCCATATTCAAGAGTGGACTCATAACGCCCATGTTCAAGAGCGGACTCATAATGCCCATATTCAAGAGTGGACTCATAATGCCCATGCTCAAGACTGGACTCATAACGCCCATGTTCAAGAGTGGACTCATAACGCCCATGTTCAAGAGTGTACTCATAACGCCCATGTTCAAGAGTGGACTCATAACGCCCATGTTCAAGACTGTACTCATAACGGCCATATTCAAGAGTGGACTCATAACGCCCATGTTCAAGACTGTACTCATAACGGCCATATTCAAGAGTGGACGCATAACGCCCATGTTGAGCCATGTATGCGAATGCTTCACATAAATACTGTACATGTGCAGAGAGAAACATTGTGAGTCAAGCAGCTGGCTGGGGAACAGTACAAGATGATTTGTAGTGCACTAAGTCAGATAATGAGGCAAAAACCAAATTGCCTATCACAGCTATGCTGATGATACCCAGATCTACCTGGCCTTATCTCCAAATGACTATAGCCCCATTGACTCCCTCTGCCAATGCATTGATGAAATTAACAGTTGGATGTGCCAAAACTTTCTTCAGCTAAACAAGGAGAAAACTGAAGTCATTGCATTTGGAAACAAAGATGATGTTCTCAAGGTGAATGCATACCTTGACTCTAGGGGTCAAACAACTAAAAATCAAGTCAGAAATCTTGGGGTGATTCTGGAGACAGACCTTAGTTTTAGTAGTCATGTCAAAGCAGTAACTAAATCAGCATACTATCATCTCAAAAACATTGCAAGAATTAGATGTTTTGTTTCCAGTCACGACTTGGAGAAACTTGTTCATGCCTTTATCACAAGCAGGGTGGATTATTGTAATGGTCTCCTCACCGGCCTTCCAAAGAAGACCATTAGACAGCTGCAGCTCATCCAGAACACGGCTGCCAGGATTCTGACTAGAACCAGAAAATCTGAGCATATCACACCAGTCCTCAGGTCCTTACACTGGCTTCCAGTTACATTTAGGATTGATTTTAAAGTACTTTTACTCGTTTATAAGTCACTCAATGGCCTAGGGCCTAAATACATTGCAGATATGCTCACTGAATATAAACCTAACAGACCACTCAGATCATTAGGATCGAGTCAGTTAGAAATACCAAGGGTTCACACAAAACAAGGGGAGTCCGCTTTTAGCTATTATGCCGCCCGCAGCTGGAACCAGCTTCCAGAAGAGATCAGATGTGCTAAAACATTAGCCACATTTAAATCCAGTCTCAAAACTCATCTGTTTAGCTGTGCATTTGTTGAATGAGCACTGTGCTACGTCCGAACTGACTGCACTGTATTTTATGTATAATCATATTCTATTTAACTGTTTTAAATTTCATTTTAAATCAATTTCTATAACTTTTTAAAATTCCTTGTTTTTATTTTTAATTTCCTTGTTTTTATTGCTGTGAATGACTATTTCACTTTCTTTTATGTAAAGCACTTTGAATTACCACTGTGTATGAAATGTGCTATATAAATAAACTTGCCTTGCCTTGCCTTGCCTTGCATGAGCATGTAAACATACATATATTGCTGAGTCTTTTGTGGATTGTGTACACATAGCAGTGTGTGAAAAGTGTCTAGTGCACATAGAGGAGAGTGTGTTACTACAGGTGGTTTGTACAGGCCCACTCACCTGTGTGTAGCACACTTTGAATTGCACAAAAAAGTTCACAGTTTTTTCTTTGGTGTGGTAAGGTTGGGGGGTGTTTGGAGGGAGGAGGGAGGAGGGGAGGAGGGGGGGTGGGGTCGGGGGGGGGGGCTGTGTAAAAACACAGCCTGGGGGAAAAAGCTGTTGAGCAATCTGGCGGAGCGGGCTCTGATGCTCTGGTACTGTCTTCCTGATGGTAGGAGCTGGAAGAGACTGTGGGAGGGGTGGGTGGAGTCCTTCTCGATGCTGTTGGTTTTGCTAGAGCACCGTGCAAGGAAAATGTCCAGGATGGATTGGAGAGGGGCACCGATGATCTTTGCAGCCGTGTTCACTGTCCGCTGGAGGGTCTTGCGGTCAGCAGCACTGCAGTTCCCGTACCAGACAGTGATGCAGCTGGTCAGCACACTCTCAATGGTGCCCCTGTAGAAAGTGGTGAGGATGGGTGGTGGGAGACTTGCTCTTTTCAGCCGGCGGAGAAAGTGTAGACGCTGTTGTGCCTTCTTGGAGAGTGACATGGTGTTGGTGGTCCAGGTGAGATCCTCTGTGATGTGCACCCCCAGGAATTTAGTGCTGCTGACTCTCTCCACAGTCGAGCTGTCAATGGTCAGCGGGGGGTGGTCAGTGGAGTTCCTCCTCCTGAAGTCATCACAACCTCCCTTGTCTTCTCCACATTTAGGGACAGATTGTTAGTGCCACACCATTCCGCCAGCTGTGCCACTTCCTCTCTGTAGTGCGTTTCATCGCTGTTGCTGATGAGACCTACCACTGTTGTGTCATCAGCAAACTTGATGATGTGGTTGGAGCTGAACTTGGCAGTGCAGTCGTGGGTCAGCAGCGTGAAGAGCAGCGGGCTGAGCACACAGCCTTGTGGGGCACCTGTGCTCAGTGTGGTAGTGCTCGAGGTGTTGTGGCCGACACGGACTGACTGAGGTCTTCCGGTTAAAAAGTCCAGGATCCAATTGCAAAGGGAATTGTTAAGGCCCAGCAGGTTTAGTTTATTTATGAGCTGTTGTGGGATTATTGTGTTGAATGCCGAGCTGAAGTCAATGAACAGCATTCTAACATAGGAGTCTTTATTTTCTAAGTGGGTAAGAGCCAGGTGGAGGGTGGAGGAGATTGCATCGTCCGTAGAGCGGTTTTGACGGTATGCAAACTGCAGCGGGTCAAGTGTGTTGGGGAGGCTGTTTTTGATTTTTTGCATGACTAACCTCTCAAAGCACTTCATCATGATTGGAGTCAGTGCTATGGGACGGTATTCATTTAAAAATCCACTTGAAGCCCTGTATGCTGAGTTCTGTATGAGCCTCCTCAGAGTACAGAGGAACACACCCAACAGCACATGCAGGGCAGAATTAGGCCAATACCCTCTACTAATGCACATTGAGAAACGAGAGAGAGAGAGACACTGACTGACTGAGAGAGAGAGACCTGGCTGTTGTTTCTGCTACGTAACCAAACAAAAGTATTCTGAGTCATGCAGACAATTACATAACAACGAATATTAATACGCTTGATATAACGTTTTGTAACAGTAGCTTACATTCCTTTTCAAACAAGCCGAAGGAAAGCAAATATAAACAGATTATCAGTCAAACAGAAGTTATCGGGGGATTTATTGTTTTTCTCATATAATGAAAGTCAATGAGGGACAATGTTGTTCAGATCTCAACTCTTCAAGATATCTACTTTCATGCTCCACAGTATAAAGACAGTCATACAGGACTGTGATGAATTAAATTATGACTGATTTCTGGCTGAACTATAGCCTAGACAGAGACGATAAAGGTGCTTTACACGCTATTCCTTTAGCCATCAAAGTGTGTGTGTGTGTGTGTGAGTGTGTGTGTGTGTGTGTGTGAGAGAGAGTGGTGTGTGTGTGTGTGTGTGAGTGAGTGTGTGTGTGTGTGTGTGTGTGTGAGAGTGAGTGTGTGTGTGTGTGTGTGTGTGTGTGTGAGAGTGAGTGTGTGTGTGTGTGTGAGTGTGTGTGAGAGTGAGTGTGTGTGTGTGTGGTGTGATGTGAGATGAGTGTGTGTGTGTGAGAGTTGAGTGTGTGTGTGAGAGTGAGTGAGTGTGTGTGTGTGAGAGTGAGTGTGTGTGATGTGTGAGTGTGTGTGAGTGAGTGTGTGTGTGTGTGTGTGTGTGTGAACATGTGAGCTTGAGCACTGAAATATGGGAGCGTCCAAAACATTCCCATCCAGATTTCAAATCTGGTTTTATTTCAAAACGATGTCTGATGTTTCTCTCTCTCTCTCTCTCTCTCTCTACACACACACACACACACACACACACACACACACAGGAGGCACTGGAACACAGATCATGTTGGATTAAACACACGGTTGTTGTAGGACTTTGTTGTTCTTGCACAAAGGCGTTATTGAGTGCATGTGTGAGCATGTGTGTGTGTGTGTGTGTGTGTGTGTGTGTGTGTGTGTGTGTGTGTGTGTGTGTGAGTGTGTGTTCTCAGGTGAGGCTGTAACTGTCCCGCAGGTGAAATCTGGTTGAACAACATTTCTGAATTCTCTCTTCTTCTTCTATTTAGGGTGTGTGTTTGTTTCCTCACAGCAACACAATTCACAAAAAACCACAGCAATGACTGAAAACAGCAGCAATACACCAGGTGCTATTCCTCATTATTCAATGTGTTTGCTGAAGTGTTTGGTGTTATCTCTAGCCGAAGAAAACAACTCACTTGATCTGAACACATCAGCGCTGCTAAACAACCAAACATCTCCACCAGCTTTAATGATTAGACGAATCTGAAGAGCATTTACAGCTCTTTTCCTCAACCAAACCAAGCTATCAGAGTAATATCCGTCAAACTGCTTCCCAAAGAGACCAGGCAACGCATCCTAAAGTCAATCTGCCAGTGAACGGCATTCTGGGATGTGTGTGCAGGGCGTTTCACATCACTCTGACGCTCAAAAAATAACAAATCAGTCATTTTACAGTCAAGTCCTTGAGTAAACCAGAATCTAGAGGGGGTTTTTTCTCCAAAATTTGAAAAACTATTTTTCTTTCAAAAGTTTTCAACCCCCATGATTTCCTATTTCTAATAAACGTGTCTTGTTTTCTAGAACAAATCTCGAAATACTAGCGATACGAGGTGCATACTGAGATGACGGAAGATCAGACGTCTTGCTTCCTGAGAAATTGTTTTTTTTTTGTGTATAAAAATCGATATTTAAAAAAACGTTTAATTTTAGACCGAAAAAAAAAAAAAAAAAAATGATTGGGAAATGGAAAAAAAATCAGTACTTCATCGGAATGGTACGAAACTTGGTGGCTTTTATGAAGTTCTACTCGGCTTGCTCACTCCGACCACCACATCACCATATCCAATTTTTTAAAATATTAAATAAAAAAAATGTGACTCTGAATTCAAAAATGAAATGCATTAAAAAATCAGTCATAACTTATTAATGTTCGCGACCAAAATGACCGCCATTGGAAATGAATGGGAAATCGCAAAAATACAAAGGTGTTTTTTGTGTACAATCAGCCACAATACAGTAAAAAAGTGCACAGCAGTGAAGGTAATTACTTAATTATTAATCAACAAAACTGAGGTAATTACGTCTGAAAACAGCGCTCGGTAAGAAAGGAACGCACAGCACTGAATATATACGACTATACAGCCATCTAATGCTTACGCCGTGGTATCACAGATTCATTTCTCTATTTATTAAACATAAGGTGGAACTAATCTGCCTCAATTCAATGGATTTTAGATACTTTTGCTCTGTTTTTAACTTGTATCTCAGCCAAATATTGTCCTATCATAACAAACCATGCATCAACGGAAAGATTATTTATTCAGCTTTCAGATGATGCATAAATCTCAGTTTCGCAAAATTGACCCTTATGACTGGTTTTGTGCTCCAGGGTCAGATATGGCCTCCGGTCAGATCTGACCACGGACAGCACAAGTGTGAGTCCCAAACGAACGACACCAGAGACATCAGCTTGTTCTGAAGCCCACTGGAAGATACAGTATGTGTTCCTGTTTTATTGGTAATACATAATCACTCGTCTGGCGTACTTCAGCTGGAACGGATTGAAATCCAGCCAAGCTGTGTGTGTGTGTGTGTGTGAGTGTGTGTGTGTGTGTGTGTGTGTGTGTGTGTGAGTGTGTGTGTGTGAGTGTGTGTGTGTGTGTGTGTGTTTGTTTTGACTACGCTTGTTCTGGACCAAATGTCCTCACTTCTATTGTGAAACACTCTGTCAAGCATTTAAATGTGTTGGATGCAAATCTAGCATTAAATATCATTGACCTGATAGGAAGTCAATGGAAGTCGTCTGTGAGAGGGCGTGGAGCATCTGTATCACAGAGTGTTTACCCATGAATCACACACAATGTGTGTGTGTGTGTGTGTGTGTGTGTGTGAGAGAGCCAGTCATTGGTAAAGTTATCTTTCACATAGCCGGAAGAAAAAGGGCTTGTCAGGACCTTCCCAAACACCACACCCTTACACAGACACACACTGCAGGAATGAGAGGGGCGGAGTCAGGGGCGGGGCAGGGGGCGGGGCCAGCTGCACTGATAGCTCAGTGTACAGATCTACAGTCACACACACATCACATCTGGAAGAGAGAAGCTGCTTTCGTCCAGTGATTAGCCTTCTGTTACTCTGCAGGTAAGATCTGAAACTCTTCACACTGTTCGGGGGTTCAGCAAACTAGTTTTAGTGTTAGTGTGTGTTGTGTTTGTATCGCTCAGCTGCTGTTCTTCTGTATAAATGTGAGAAATCTTGAGAAGTGTGTGTGAAGGAGATGAGAGGAGGGGCGCTTTCTTCAGGGAGTGGTATTACTGTGCAATGCTGAGACAAGTTTCAACCCATCACACACACCCCACCACACACACACACACACACACACACACACTCACCCACACACACACACACACACACACACACACACACTCAGACACACCCCTCCACACACAACACACACACACACACACACACACACACACACACACAGCTTCTTAGTATATAAGTACAATGTACTTATTGAGTTAATATTGTATTGCAAAACACTTCTGCTGTTATTGAGGTGGATACGGGTAGGTTAGGGACTGGTTAAGTGGTATGGGTTAGTTAAAGTGTAAGGGATGGGTCAACAGTGTAATTATAACTAATCACAGATGTAATTACATGCAGGTATGTTTAAAAATACAAGTACAATGTAAGAGCTTGTATGTACACAATTAGTGCATTGTACCAATTGATGTAATTTCAATGTAAGTACATAGTAGTTAAGTCCACTTAATATAAATAACAGAACTGATGCAAACTTCAGAAATGAAGTTAAACCCAAATTCTGTTGAGAAGCAGACGATAAAGTGTGGTGATTCAGAATATACACTATATTGCCAAAAGTATTGGCACCCCCTTCTAATGAACAGGTTTGACTACTTTAGTAATTTCTAGGAGTACAAATCTTAATGTTAAAGCATATAATGATATTCTAGGAAATTGTGTGCTTCTAATATTATAGCAACAGTTTGGACTCTTTTCTATTCTAACATGACAATGTCTCTGTGTATAAGACAAGGTTCAAAAAGAAAATGATTGATTGAGTCAGTGTGGAAGAACTTGACTGGTCTGCATAAAACCAAGTCCTAATCCCAGTTTAACACCTCTGGTGTGACTGTAAATGCAGACCTTGAGACAAAAACTCATCACCAAACACCAATGACTTGTACATACACTATATAGACAAAAGTATTGGCACCCCCTTCTAAACACCAATGACTTGTACATATGGGTTCAGTCATTTTAGACACTTACAAAACTGTTGCAACAGAGATGAAATACCATTTTTAAATACATGAATTATGCATTTTTCTGTTCTAAAGAAGGGGGTGCCAATACTTTTGTCCATATAGTGTATGTACAAGTCATTGGTGTTTGGTGATGAGTACATTGTACCAAATTATTAATTTAACTGTAAGTACACTACACAGTAGTTAAGGCCACTTAATATAAAGTGGGACCCTAACAGAACTGAAGCAAACTTCAGAAATGAAGTTAAACCCAAATTCTGTTGAGAAGCAGACGATAAAGTGTGGTGATTCAGATCATACACTATATCGCCAAAAGTATTGGCACCCCTTCTAATGAACAGGTTTGACTACTTTAGCAATTTCTATGAGTACAAATCTTAATGAACTTAAATTGCTATAATATCCGAATGCTTCAGAGACTTAAGGCTGGTCTCTTTTTAAAGAAGACACTTGGTAGATTATTATAGACGTGATAAGAGTTATAAAAATGATTACACAAGTTGAAGTTTATTATTTATTAAGTTTAAGAGTGGTGTTCCAAATTTGAGGTTGATATCTTAAAAAATTAGCTTTTAGTG
>JALXFT010003659.1:110000-117500 GCA_023376895.1 Aspiorhynchus laticeps | reverse complement strand
CCTTTGTTTTAGTGATCAAGTCTGGTCATAATTTAAGAAATTCTGAAACACAAAAGATTTTTTTTTAATAAATAAGACGTATATGTTGAACATTTCGATTTTATGTGAAAGAAAAGCATCTTTAGAGGTAATCACATCTCACTATTCCTTCAATCTGCTAAAGAAACTGGTATTCAAACGGCTTTCTATTACAATAAAATGTGTAAAAATCTCAATACATGTATAAAAAAGAAAAATAATCATGATTTTTAGCATGTTTTATTAACTTTTACAGAAGACTGAACATTAACAAGTTATTAAAGTTAAGGTTTAAAACTTTAATCAATTTAAAGCGATCATCATGTAGAGTCATAGGACGAAAGCACTAGCAGTAATTAAAATATTAATAACAGGAAAATATCAAAACACACAAGTCTATTGCTCTGGCACAAAATACACAAAACCAAGTGGAACTTCTGAAGATTGCAGTCGTAACATCGCAAGAAAAAACACTGAAATACATTTATATTTTCAGGAAGACTTGGCGTTCAGATTGAGTTTGGACATCTGAAGACACACGTGCTTTAAAGAGGTCACCGGATGCACATTTTACACATGATATGATCCTTTAAGGATCTTAATTAAGAGTCTATTACATACTTTGGTTATTTCTCAACGGTAGTGTAAAAAACACCTTTTTAACCCTGTCAAAATCAGCTCTGTTCACAGCGAGCCGTTTCGGTGCATGTCCCTTTAAATGCTAATGAGCTCTGCTGAGTCCGCCCCTCTCTTCCGCGCGGTGACTGTTTACTTTAGTCGCGAAACTGGCTAACTAGCTCGTTATTAGGAAAGGCGATTTGCAAAGATTCATAAAAACCCGTCTTCTGTAGATGATCACGTGGATCACGAATGATTCGCGCGAACAGACGCATTTATATAGATCGACGCATTCACTTCAGATTGAAAGTAACGTTAATCCTCCGTGTCTGCAGCGGCTCAGATGTCGGGAGTAACTGACGACTGCTTTATTCGTGATTACATCCAACAACAAAACACCTCAATCGCTTAATCTGTAGGGGTGGGAATCGCAGAGTACCTCACGATACGATATAATCACGATACATGGCTCACGATAACAATAATATCACGATACAGCGATTCTGCGATAATCGATATATTTCTAGAAAATCCTATAATGATACATCACGATATCTGTCTAAAAAAAATACCTGTGAAAACGTTAAGTATAAGTCCAAACTGTTAGAAAACAGCAAACTATATATATATATATATATACATATATATATATATATATATATATACATATATATATACAGTGCCCTCCACTAATATTGGCACCCTTGATAAATATGACCAAAGGCGGCTGTGAAAATAAATCTGTATTGTTTATCCTTTTGATCTTTCACTCGAAAAATTCACAAAATTCTAACCTATCACTGAAGTAAAACAATTGAAGGTGGGGAGAAAATCTCATGATGAAATAAATGTTTTTCTCCAATGGATGTTGGCCACAATTATTAGCACCCCTAGAAATGCTTATGAGTAAAATATCTCTGAAGTATATTCCCATTCACTTTTAATTTTTTTAGCACACCAGGGTGACTAGGAGCATGAAATTGTCCAGCCATGACTTCCTGTTCCACAGGATTATAAATATGAGGAACACAAAGGCCAAATTCCCTTAATCATCCATCACAATGAGAAAAACCAAAGAATATATTTCTGATGTGCAGCAAAAGATAATTGAGCTTCACAAATTAGTGAAGTGGCTTTAAGAAAAGAGCTAGAGCAGTGAAAAATCCCATTTCCACCATCAGGGCAATAATTAAGAATTTCCAATCAACATAAAATGTTACGAATCTGTCTGGAAGAGGACGTGTGTCTATATCGTCCTAATGCACGGTGAGGAGGAGCGTTTGAGTGGCTAAAGACTCTTCAAGGACCACAGCTGGAGAATTTCAGAAAATAGTTGAGTCTAGGGGGCAGAAAACCAAAAAAATAATTGTCAAACAGCACCTACATCACCACATGTTGTTTGGGAGGGTTTCAAGAAAAATTCTCCTAGCTCATCCAAAAACAATCTCCAGCATATTCAGTTATCAGACATGACTGGAACTTCAAATGGGACTGGCTTCTATGGTCAGATGAAACTAAAAAACAAGCTTTTTAGCAGCAAACACTCAAGATGGGTTTAGTGAACACAGGGATAAAAAGTACCCCATGTGTACAATGAAATATACTGCTGTATTTTTAATGTTGTGGGCCTATATTTCTGCTGGAGGTCCTGACATCTTGTTTAGACACATGGCATTATGGATTCTATCAAATACCAACAGATAAAAAAATCAATAAGTGACTGACTCTGTAAGAAATCTTATAATGGGCCATGTTTGGATCTTCCAACCGTACAATAATCCAAATACAAACCTCAAAAACAACACAAAAATGGGTCACTGAGCACAAAACCAAGCTTCTGCTATGGCCATTACAGTCCTCTGACCTGAACCCTGCAGAAAATGAGTGAGGTGAACTGAAGAGGAGAAGCACCAACATGGAGCTGTGAATCTGAAGGATCTGGAGAGATTCTGTATGAAGGAATGGTCTCTGATCTCTTATCAGGTGTTCTCCAAACTCTTCAGGCATTATAGGAGAAAACTCAGAGCTGTTATCTTGGGAAAATGACGTTGCAATAATTGGGTGCCAATAATTGTGGCCAACATGAACTAGAGAAAGCATTTATTTCACAATGAGATTTTCCCCCCACTTTCAATTGTTTTACTTCAATGATAGGTTGGAATTTTGTGATTTTTTTTGAATGAAAGATAAAAAGGATAAACAATGCAGATTTATTTTCACAGCCGCCCTTGCTCATATTTACCAAGGGTGCCAATATTAGTGGAGGGCACTGTATTTATACTACGAATGCTTGAATCTGATTGGCTGACGAACGTCAGGTGTGCAATTATTTTAAGCGAAACGCACGGCAAACGTAGTTCCAGGCACCGCATCACATGTCCATATCACGTCGCTAAATGATTAGCGTTATTTCAAAGGTCCTTACAGCCTAAAACAGCAAAAGAATCAAAACCTGGCCAAACAAATAAATATAGTAAACAAAAGAATAAAAAAAACGACAGATCATATCCATGTTTTTGCCACAAAATTACGCTTTATGTACGTACGGAAAGCACATACTCTACAGACGCACAGTTTGCGCACACATTAACACTAGAACCGCCGGGGGTCGCTGTATCCCTTTAAATTTTACCCGCGCACATTACAACTGCTTTTATATGTCTAGAGTTATGAAATGATTATGTCTAGTCGTCAACTATATTTTTGTCCTGTTATGTTCAAGGCTTTTTTTATGCAGGCCACTAATCGCTTTTCACAACGGTCAATATAAGCTAAACAAGCACTGACAATGAGAATTAGAAGGACGTAAATACATATTTGGGTGGTGTAATATACTACAACGTCATTAGTTAATATATTAATAATAATAATAATATAGGCTAATCATATTAGATAATATGTTATTTAAATTACTAAAATAGCTATATAGACAATAATGAGCAATTTTACCACAATGCATGATGCGATGACAATTTCAAGCGCACAGCTATTAATTATTAATTTGTTTAGTTATATCATTTATAATTTGAATAAGAACAACACCAATAAACTTCAGGTAATATATATATATAAAAAACGGTTTTGTTCGTTAACAGTTACATCATAGATCTGAAACGAGCAGACTAAATAGCACCACATAAGCGAACAATAAGCGATAGAAATGGCAAAACAAAAATTTAATAATTAATCCAAATTTTGAACAATTATGAGTAACATTACGCGAATGAATTACCAGACGCGAGTGAAGCGTTAAGCGCGAGTGATTTACATGTTAAGTCAATGCAAAGACGCGAATAGACATCCTGCGGCGCGATTCGCGCGAATGACGCACCGCAAATTGAGCGTTTCGGGCGTTTGCGAATCGCGAGTTGAAAAATCTGAACTTTGGCGGATATTCGCGCCGCGTTAACCAATCAGGAGCTTGCTCTAGTAGTGACGTGATTACGACGTAGCGAGCGGAGGGAATCCAAAACAACAATGGAGGACAAAATAATCATTGCTGGTACGATACATCTTCATACTTTTACAGAAACAGGAATAAAAAGGATTTTGCTTGAAAGAAAGTGAGTGAACATGATATTGCTGTGATCTAGAGCTCTGTGTATTAACAGAACCTGCTTTACTGACGAGATGCGCATGACAATCACATGAGATTTATCCTGCAGCGTTTTAATTTTTGTTTGTTTGTTGATCACAAAGTACAAAGTAGACGAGGAAAGCTAGGATGCCGGTTGTATTCAAAGCGCCGCCATTACTGGCACTGTTTACAGTAGCAAAAGCCCCTCCCATGACGCGAATTCACGTCTGTTGTGAAGTGAATTTCACGCACGAATGACGCAAGTAAATTCAAAATGTTCAAGCGTCCAACTACGATTTATTCGCGCAAGTCGCGTCTGGCATGAACGCACAGTTAGACCTCTTCAGCATCCATAAATCGCCTTCTTTTACTCATTTTGTCTTTATTTATTAAACTGATAACCGCTAGTTCAGTGAGTGAAAGGCGTTGCCTAGCAATGTACAATGTTAAAACATAAGCGGCAAGAAAATGAAAATACATGCACTATATAGCGGGTCAATTTGACCCGCGCGGCGCTTATAGGTATAAATGCCCCGTTTTTTGATCTGGTTTTAAAAATTACCCCGTGGCGGTTCTAGCGTTAACATACGCGCTAATGTTGTTAGCGCTACTCTGAGGATTTTATCAGTAACAGTTTAACAACTTAAAACTACATGACTTTTCACAAGCGAGGAAACAACAACGACACAATTTTTCGTGACGGAAAATGAACAAGTTTCACTATAACTAGAGACATTGCTGCCGAACACATAACTTAGTTATTAACTGCATTAGTCTGCTATCAACGGATCAAGCCTCCGTTATGGTTTAAAATGACGTTTTGGAATTAGCAAGGGAGGCGTTGGATGAGATGCGGACGATTTAAGGAGAAAAACCTTGAAATATATCATCTGATCAATGTCTTGAGGTGTGGCAACCGTAGTATAAGCGGAATAATTGACTTCGGTCCGTTGAATTATTAGAAAAATAATGCACTCCGCTTCGCGACCGCATCACCACCTCGGCTGTGCATTATTTTTCTAATAATTCAACGGACCGAAGTCAATTATTCAGGGTTCCTACGCATTTTTCATTTCAAAATTCCAGACTAAAATTTCCAAACCTCTCGGTAGATTTTCAGACCATATGTAAAGGGTTAAGGCCATTGCACACCGAGTCCGAAATTTTCGCATGCGTTTTTCCGTTTTTTTCATATTCTCCATCCTTTCCTATCAAAATGCATACAACGGATGCGAAAACGCAGAAAATCGAACCTGATCCGAATTTTTTTTGACGGACGAAAGTTTCGGAGGCAGTGTGCAAACGCGATTGACACAACGTGAGGTCGTATTTATTTTTTAACGTGCGAAGATTTCGGTCTCAGTGAGCAGAGACCTTTACTCCACCCCAAAATTACAATTGTCATTAATCACTTACCCGCCATTTTTGGAGAATATCCGCTGGACGCAAGCAGCGTACGCTCTTCTGTGTCAGCCGCATACCGGAAGATGGAGTATTCTGGCGATGCTTTTTATACTTTTATGGACCTTGACAGTGCAATTTACTATGCAGTCACAAACCTCCCGGTTTTCATCCAAAACATCTTAAATTGTGTTCCGAAGACGAACGAAGCTTTTATGGGTTTGGAACGGGAGTAAAGTGATTAAAGTGATGATTTTAGGGTGGAGTATCCCTTTAATATCAATGGTTCATACAGCATTATATTTGGTATATAGTACAGTCATCTGTAAATATGCTTATTTTCTCAGGGTTTTTCATTGATTTTCTTAAAATAGCAAAATAAATAAAAAAATACAGACTTTTTTGTGCCCTCAAGAAACTATTCACATAGTAATGTTGTGCATGCTAACGCATTACAGTTTCTAGTTTTATTTGTGCATAAACGATAGCATGGATGCACATGAATTAACTGCTCAAAATGTGGCTTATTCTTTATGGTAGAACCCCTAATATCAAGGCCTAATGTCCAGTTTAACACATCCTCAGTGGTGCTGGAGAAACCATGACACGAAATGAGCCGATAGCATTAAATTTGCCAAGTTGACGAGTCTATAAAACAAGACTGGTACTGTACAAAAGTGTTTAAGATTTGGCTTTCATTGGAGCAGTATGCCATCTTTTAAGGCCTTAAGTCTCTTTAATGCATAGTCTGTGGCAGCCAAGAAACCACACCGCGATATGGGTTGATGGCAAGTTTTTTTATATATTTGCAAAGGCCCTATTTTTTATTTTTGCAAAGATCCTTGAGGCAATGTAATATGGTGCTAAACCCAAAATGCTTATAACCTGCCTTTTGCGTTAATGAAAAAGTGCACAATGAACTAAACAGCTGCCATGAAACCTCACTTCTTGTACGATAAATTCTTAATTCTCTATTATTAAAAAACGAAATAGGGGGAAAAGTCTGGAAACACAAATATTTTTCCATACTTGGTTTTCTTTTTTCCATACGTTTCCAGACCTGGAAAATACGTAAATCAAATTACATACCTTTCCAAACCCCGTAGGAACCCTGATTATTCCTTACATATATATATATAAGAGCATTTTTAGATGCTGTGAGCAGGGAAATCTATTTAGAGCACCTAATTGTATTCATTAAAATATCGATATTTGGCGCCAGATATCGATTCTCGTATCGCATGGAGAAGGATAACGATATATCGCCATATCGATTTATTGTCCCACCCCTATTAATCTGAGACATCTAGTCTTCCCCTGCACCGGAGGCAGAGCTCTCAGATCACTCAGGGGGGCGGGGCTAAGGTAAGACGACATGTCAATCAACTATCGTGGGAGGGGCCTGTACAGAATCAGGAATCTCAGAACAGCCTGATTTGAGAAAACCACTGGGTGGATTTTTATCATTATAGGATGGATGTGTACACTTCCAACACACATTTATGTTCAAACAACTTGAAAAGTGAATTTAGCATCCGATGACCCCTTTAACAGACAACAACAGAAACACAGTACAGAGCGAAGAACTATCAGAGCGGGCTGAACTCCTCGTCTGAACACTGAGACGCAAAGCTCAGCGGAGACAGAAGCAGAGCAGAGAGAGAGGGCGAGAGAGGGGCGGGGCTGTATGAGGGAGGGGCGGGGCATGGCGAAAGAGAGTCAGGGCAGGGGGAGCGAGGGGCGGGGCTGTGCGGTTGATGGGCGGGGTTTGGGGACAGATGGGTGGGGCTGTGCAACTGGTGGGCGGGGCTTTGCGACTGGTGGGTGGGGTATTGTGACAGATGGGCGGGGCTATGCGGCTGGTGGGCGGGGTATTGGGACAGATG
>JALXFT010003659.1:82500-100000 GCA_023376895.1 Aspiorhynchus laticeps | reverse complement strand
ATGATCAAAACCCTCCTGTAATGAGTAGTTATTAAATTCTGATATGAGAATAAAGCTCCATGTTGTTTAGGTCCCCGACTGTAAAACGAGCACTTGTTATCTAACGATAAAGCTCATATTTGGGCTTTGAAGATATTTCGTGGAATGATGAGAGAGAGAGACACACGGCACTTCTCCATTGTATAACTGTATTCATGAGTCAGAAGCATATTGACATGTTTTCATACGGCGTTTCTCTTTTTAAAAGACTCTTTTTGTTAAAAAACCCCACAGCGATTGTTCGTGTTGTTGGAGTTCTGCGCTTCTCTCCTCCGAACGCTGCCGGAATGTTTGTCTCTGGAAAGAAACGAGATTCTCACCATAAATCCCGCGAAAGCCAGGAGTCCGGTTCCTAACGCAGTCCAGAAATAACACAAGTCCTTCTCTCATCCACAGCACGAAAACACTCGGGAGGTGGAACATAAGAACACTTATCAAAGGAGACACACACACAGAGAGGCACACCTTCGAAGGCAATGTACGTGCGTCGCCATGACAACAGCGTCTCTCGGTGACGGCGATGATGTCATAACGGCGGCTGGTCCTGGTTACGGGGGGAAAAAAACGCTCAGAGCTCTCGAGTCTCGATCTAAGGGTAAAATACTGAGTAAAACAATAGGAGCGAGGTTTAAAAATAACGATAATACGAGTTATGATAAAAACACTACATATAACTGGTGTAAATACACGGCCCTCGGTTCTGCTGTTCCAGGACAGATAACAGACGAAAGGCAGGTCCAGGTGATGAATGAGTGATTAGTCTCTGCTGGAGCCCAGAACCGCACAGGGTCTGAGTACAGAGCTCAGAGGTTCACCCTCGCTCCGACTGCTCCAGACACGCCACCGTCGCTCCAGGCTTGACCGCTCGGCTGCTCTGTCCAAACACAAGACAGACGGACATCAAACACTGCACAGAACAGGGCTGCAACGCACTCACGGCTCCGTTTGTGTCCAACAGAAACATAGAAAATAACACTAACTACAAGCAGCAGCACAGATACAGACAATACAGCAAAGATACTAATCAAATAAACACTGACTTTCAGCTTCTTTCATTGCAAAAAAATATTTCTTAGTATTTTTGTTTTCTAGTAGTAGTAGTAGTAGTAGTAGTACACTGTAAATAAATAAATAAAATGTATTTTAAAAGATGCTGACATGACCAGCTTTTTGCGTTTTCTCAACTTATTGTTTTTTTTAGTTAATTTCTCAACTTTTTGTTGTATAAACTTAAAACAAGAAGTTGAGAAAACTTAAAAATCTGCTGAAGCTGGTTGACTTAAAATTGTAAGTTTGCGCTAAAATTGTAAGTTTGCGCTAAAATTGTAAAATTGTAAGTTTGCGTAAAATTGTAAAATTGCAACTTTTTTTTACAGTGTATAGTATATATTTATTTAATGCCATGTCAGCATCTTAGGCTATTTTCATGGCAAAAACAATAAAAAAATACATAAAAACCGGCAAAAAAGTTATATTACGCAAGACCTTTTACATTAACGTATGATTAAATACTCTAAATTAACTCAAAATTATACTAAATAACTATTTTAAGAGAGTTTTCTACATAAAAACTCGTTTTCTAGTATAAATATCTAAACATTCTTGAATCACGATGCAAAGTAAAATGACTTGGAATATTAAAAATAAAAAAGAATCAAAATTTTGTTCGTTTTTGCTTAAAACGAGCAAAAGTATCTGCCAATGGGGTTAAGAAAAATAATCTTAATTCAAAGGATAGACAAGATTTTTTATTGCCCCATTGGCGGATATTTCTGCTCGTTTTAAGCAAAAACGAACAAAATTTTGATAATTTTTTCAGAAAACAAGACATAATATCTTAAGTCATTTTACTTTATCGTGATTCGAGAATTTTTAGATACACTATATTGCCAAAAGTATTGGGACACCACCTTCTGATGAACAGGTTTGACTACTTTAGTAATTTCTATGAGTACAAATGATGTTCTAGGGAACTGTGTGCTTTTCCATTTTACTCTTTTCTATTCTAACATGATGATGTCTCTGTGTATAAGACAAGGTTCATAAAGAAATGATTGATTGAGTCAGTGTGGAAGAACTTGACTGGTCACTATTGTGTTGATTAAAGTCACAATAGTCACTATTGGTGACTATTGTGACTTTAATAGCCAAAAACTTTATTGTGACTTTAGTCACCAAACACCAATGACTTGTACATACACTATATGGACAAAAGTATTGGCGCCCCCTTCTTTAGAACAGAAAAAGGCTCTTTCAAAACTGTGGCGACAACGATGGAAACAGTTCATGTGTATAAAAATTGTATTTACATCTGTTGCAACAGATTTGGAAGTGTCTTTTTCTGTTCTAAAGAAGGGGGCGCCAATACTTTTGTCCATATAGTGTTTGTACAAGTCATTGGTGTTCGGTGATGAGTTTTTGGCTCAATTCTGGCATACACACTGAACAAAGACTGACTGGTTTGTCCATGTTGTTTTTGTTCATCGCTGTTGTTGTTATTGTATGTATTTGGAAGCCAGAATGCGAATCCATCGACAGAAACATACATTTGCCAAACTCTGTGTTGCTATTTATAACAATGTGTTCATTGTTTTAACGAGTGAAACTGCATTAGCGACTTCCAGTGTTATATATTCTTACTTTTGATAAGAAACGAAGTCTCATCTTTTAGATAATGTCCATTTCTTTCAGGAAATTCAACCATTTAAATGTGGCGCGACAGATCGTTGTATAAACGCATCGGTTCGTGATCATCCCTCCCTCTTTACTACTAGTTATAGCACTAAATAAACATGAATGAACATCTCATGCATCATGTGATCACTCAGTCAAGTGTTTAAACTGCGGAAAGACGTCAAAACAATGTCATGTAGCATTTAATTTAGCTCAGACGAGTCATCAATGTCTACAGCTCGTTACTTCATTAGTAGTAATATATATTTATTTAACGCCATGTCAGCATCTTAGGCTATCTTCATGACAAAAACTATTAGAAGTATAACAAATACAATAAAAACCAGCAAACACACAAGTTACATTACACGAGATTTTTCACATTAACATATGATCAAAATTCTAAAATGTTTTCTGGCGAAATTATACTAAATAACACTTAGAGTTTTCTACATACATTAAAAGCTGAACAGTCCAATAAAACATATAGAAATGAAGTCTAGAAAAGAGCCTTTCGCGAAATATTAGACTACTCATTATATTTTAGTGATGTCTTCATTATTTAATGTTTGTTTAAATAAATCTGTTATGAAACAAGCTACTATAAATAAATATTTCAACAATAAATAGCAATGTTATAATTTAGAAGTTAACTGTAAAACTGCATTATGTGCAATTCACGTTTGCACACGTTTATTATATTTAAAAATAAAGAGTAATTGAATTTTAGTTTTATGCTCTGTTAATTGTAACCTTGTAGTGATGTAAAAGGGCTCCCTATAGTTTATAGTAGATTTTTATCCATAAGAAAATATTACACTGCAAAAAATTATTTTCTTACTTAGTATTTTTGTCTTGCTTTCTAGTATAAATATCTAAACATTGCATTTACTTGACCACCAAGGTGTCCTTGTTACATTATACATTTAAGTACTGAGCAATATTAATTAACTACATGTACTTAGTATATGGTTAGGGTTACTTGCATGTAATTACGCATAATTTATTGTTATTATAATAGTAAGTACATGTAACATGAAACGAGGGCACCTTAAAATAAAGTGTTACCAACAAGACAAAAATACTTGGTAAGATTTTTTTTTTTTTTGCGGTGTAATTATAATTTAGTTTATTTAAAGAAAGAGCTACTTGTTCAATAAACCACTGTTTAAAAAAAAAATATATATATATTTGTTTTTTTTAGTTTTGCAGTATTGAAACCATACCGAAACGTGACGTCAAAACCGAGGTACGTACAGAACCGTCATGTTTTTTTTAGTGCTACCGTCTCACAGAAACTACGATATACAGTACACTTAGGCTACATGAATAATAAAAATGCCTTGGTGCTTCTTGACCATCATTTCCACATTAGAAGTCTTGTTTCTCTTACCTTGTGCTTTGGACACCTCAGAGAAAAGTTGTCTTCATTTAGAGCGCAATCTAGGAAAAGAAGGATTCAGCACTGGCTGTCAGTCACTCATAATGTGGATTTTGCTTTATTAAACACGAGTGCAGACCAAGGTGATGCCGCGTCTCACCTGCTTCTATGGCACAAAGGTAGTGGTACCTCAGCGTGCAGCCTTTACTGTAGCAGCCAAGTGTGGAGCCCACCATCTCACAATGAGAGCAGCTCTGAGGAGTGCAAACGTCAGATGCATTATGGGTAAAATAAACAACAGCGTCCGTGTGCTTTAGACAAGTCACAATTTTCACTAGTGCTGTCAATCGATGAAATGAATCTGAAAATAATCGTGATTAATCTTACCTAACATTAGAGCTTTTATATTGCACATGCAATCTTCAAATTAATGTAGAAGCAACAAAGACAGTATATGTTTAGTGGCATCTTTTTTATGACTAAAGGCAAGTAACACTGGTACCAATAATACGATGTCTCTTTGAAATATATATTTGTCCTAATATTTAACAATTAGCCATCCAGCTTTACAGTATAAATTTTAACCTTTATTAAATAACTTCTATTATTCTTCACAT
Source organism: Aspiorhynchus laticeps (assembly GCA_023376895.1). Lineage (NCBI taxonomy): Eukaryota > Metazoa > Chordata > Actinopteri > Cypriniformes > Cyprinidae > Aspiorhynchus > Aspiorhynchus laticeps. The sequence continues at coordinate 95,290 of JALXFT010003659.1, read as the reverse complement.
AAACCCATTATAATAAATGTCATATTTAGCTACCTGTGCCCTTCAGCAAGTAGGAAATATACAGAAATTGAATAAAGTTAAATAATTAAATATAGACGAATCCTTAAAGCTACAAACGTTATTAATTTCCTTTATTTTCCTTTTGTTCTTTGAAGAACGGACGTCACAGCAGCTGGTTATTAGATTATTTGGCTGCTATCACTTTAAGAGCTGCCGCTGCTGAACGTGACGCGGATCTGAGATGCATCAAAATAAAAGTCTTTACCTTTTATATATTATTGCGCTTTAATATGAAATGAAATACAGCGACATTTCTGGGTGATTCTTAGACTATGGGCACTTTTATGTTTTTAAAAATACATATAATTTTGGACAAATTCCTCTTTCTTTGTCAAACTAACAATAAAACCACCTTAAAAACTTTTTACTACCTTTCTATTATGATTTTTTAATATTTTTCAACCTCCTTATAGGTGTCAAAATCACTGTTTTCTCCTTGAACTTTCAAGGAGAAAACTTTTAAACTTTTAACAATGAAAATACAGTTTAAAAATATGACATATCTGGTAACTATTAACGTACCTGAATTAAGCACTAGTAAAATAATTAAAATACATTATAGTATTTAATGTGAGACCACTATCAATATTACTTTTTATACGAAATATAGCTGTCGCACAGTATTGGTGTCATTTCCAGCACAACACTGTACTGTCCCTTTAAGAAGTTTGTGTGGAAGATGGTTGCTATGGAGACGTTCAGTGACATCAGAGCACATGGAGGGAATTCAAATTTTCATCGAGAACATATGAAGAAAAATCAAGGTAAATATTGCTTGATCAGTTAATATATTGATTCTACGTCATTTCCAAACATGCCGTAACTTCAAGGGTGTTTTTAAAAAGCTAAACATTTTAAGTTAAATAAGAGTATTTTGCATACATGAAATGCTAAGTATTAACTCAAAGCTAATCAGTGAAGCTATCTTCCATTTTTTCACTAAAAACTACAGAAATATTTACAGCACACTGCGGTGGAAATGACATTTATGGTTACAAAGTACAATTGATATTAAACTCAATTCACAAAGTTATTAAACATGAGTGTGATGAGTTCTTCTAATAAATATCTCTGCTGTTTCTCTACATTCACGTTAAATTATTGTCATTTCCATCACCAAACATTTTTTTTAAATATTTAAAAAGTTCTCATCACGCATTAAAATGTATCCACAATTAATGAGATCATGCTCTACTTAATATAAAAATTAAAGTTATTTATTTTCTAATAAGCTCTTACCTAAACCAATATTAAATGTACAGTTCAGCATTTGGTCCTTAGGGCAGTTAATTTATCTCATTGACAAATGTATAATTATTGTACATTGTGGAAAAACTGGTAAAACTAGTTACAAAAATGATCTTAGACAATTCTCGAGTGGCATAAATTATTCTATATTTAAATGACAGCTGTATATTGAGATGTGGTGGAAATTACATTTGTTCATTGCAGGTCGGAAAAATTTAAAATATTAACAATTTCACTTGTAATCTAAGGTTGTCCTCTTACAGACCTTAAAAGTAGGCAAATTATTTAAACTTATGAGACTGTGTTACGTGACTTTTGAACAAGTTTTTTTATTCAACTTCATAAGGCTAAAAGTGCCCCTAGTTGAAGAAACGCCCTTCTGCACTTGTTAGACTCAAACCTGGCATGAACTTGCATTTGATGTAGTCGTTAAGACGTTCTGCAAGCAATTCTTGTCCAGAAAAAAGAGACTGAAGCAGCAGTTGTGAGTGGGGTAGCCAACCCTAGCCCCGCCCCTACGATAACTGTGTTAAATATTTTTTAAACTGGAAAAATTAATCGCTAATTCTGACAGCACTAATATTCACACAATACAGCAAGCCGACAAACTGCAGCGCTTTCCACTTACTGCATCTCTAGCACCATCTAGTGCCTCCTGAAGGCCATACAGTCTCCCATTGACCAGGTATACGCCACTGGTCCAAACGATGCAGCCCTCGTGCACCCACAGCTCCTCGGGGTCCAGAGGCACGAGTGGGAGCTGGGTCAGTTGGGCCATGGGGCTCAGAGAGTCCAGGCTGGGCGGCGGGGGCTGGAAGGGCAGGGAGGCTTTGCTGTTGATGGGGACAGTTCGAGGTAAATCTTCACTGGACTTATGTCTTCGTTTGAAGCGCGGATGGGATGTCAGTTTTCTGTGCTGGGGCCTTTGCGGTGTATTTTCGACGTGCATCTGCTTCGGTATGATTTCAGCATCCAGTTCTTGAGCTTTTGTTGTGCCCAGCCCGCTCGTCAGTTCCGCAGCCGGATCCCAGGTGTGAGCAGTTACCTTTGAGGTGGAGCTGCTCGTCTTAGTGTTCTGGAAAGGCATATCTTCACCCACGCTGGGAGAGACAGTGCCAATGGTGGCTGGGGACGTTGGGTTTGTTGCCTGACTTACTTTGCAATCGCTTTCTGTAGACGACTTGACATTCTGAGGGTCCTGTAATCTCGTATCCTGGGGAGTCATTTCTGTCGGAATGGATGTCATACTGATACTGGTAGCTGCCCCATGGTAGGACAAGGTTTGTCGCACTTGAGGTTGATTCTTAGGGAGCTTGGCTGCATACTCAGCTGGGTAAAAAGGACCATAGAGATCACCGAGATGTTTGTAGTTGGCCCATTTCTGGCAAAGGCAGCATAAGAGGCGACCAGCTTGTCCGGTCTCTGATATCACAGGTCCTGGTAGAACATATCCAGACGTAGGAAGTGTCTTCCCTGACTGCAAGGCAGAATCAACGGGCTCTGAAACCCAGTTTTCTTTTGTTCTTTCATTTTCCTTTTCTTTTCTCACAAGTTGAGTTGACAAAGGGGTATTTATTGGGGCATCAACCGTCGAGTGACCAGCTTTGCCTCCACCTTTAGATTTTTCATCATCTGCGTTAATGATTGTACAGACATCCCCAATCTCTGCAATCTTTTTCTCCACATGTATGTAAGGAGCAAAAACATTACTCCTGGCATCTGAGAATATTCCACACGGGCTTATGTTTCCCATACTGCTCTCCCGAGTGTCCAGCTTCTCTTTGGAAGCCATTCCTCTTCTTCTCCTTCTCTGATCGCCAGGAGTCTCGTTGTCCTCTTTCCCCTTTTTCTGTCTATGTCTTGCAGGCTTCACGTCTAACTCCGGCTGGGTCTCCTCGCTCTCTACATCCACTTTCACCACCTGGATTTGAGCAGGAGGTGTCAAAGATGGACAGGGTTTCTGTTCAGGTGGTGTTGATACTTGGGGCACTTCACTTGCAGTGTCTGGGATTGGGACAGGCTGAGGTTCAGCTGTGGGTGAGGGAAGAGAAGCCCCAGGTGTGCTTTCTGCTGCATTCTGAATTTGTGCTTGGGCACGTTTCTGCTTATTCACACTGCCCACAGGGCGACCTTTTTTCTTCCCTGATGGAAAATAACCTCTGGGGACAGTGCTTTCTGATGTTTTAGGCTCTGAACTGAGAGAAGTCATTTGGTGCTGAGCAGCTCTGGACAGAAGGTGGTGACTATGACCAGTGGTGGTCCCATAGTAATCCCCACCTGGGTAATCATCAAAACCCATGCCAGTCTCTTGAAGTTTCTGCCTCAGCAGGTTAGCAGCCGACTGCTCACCTCGTCGAGTTTCCAGCTGTTGATAAGTGTTTGTGAACTGCTGTATGTCAGACAACGCAGAAGAAGATGGAGGAGGGGATCCCTGTACAGGACAAGGTAACGGAGGAGCTGGTGGAAGGGGTCCTAACAAAGTAAAATCATCCTTATCGCTTTCACCCAATGACCCTGAAGATCCAGCAGCACCTAATCCAAAGTCAAAATCTTTTGGCAAACTTCTGAGGGCACTAGTACTAGAAGCTGTTGCACCTGGTTTAAGGGTCTGAGAATCACAGGAGAACGCTTCTTCAACTGCTCTGTATGGCATAAGATCGTCTAAAGTATGAGAATCATCAAGGTAAGATAAGCATGCCTCCTCTCCTTGAGGAACACTGGAAAACGATGTACCACCCTCAGGGTCTGGCATATCAGAGGTGTAATGAGAAACCTCAGAGAAGTCAGATTCCACGTGACTATTGTTGAAGTAATTTTTTTTCACACCGGGAGTAATTTTCCGCACAATCGCCTCAAGTTTTAGACCATGACCCTTTCTTGGGGGCACAAACTTTGCTTTGGACTGAGCAGGTGAATTAGTGCTGGATATAGAATGCTGTATTTTGGGAGATGGCAATTTTGGCTGAGTATCAGTACTGCCAGAATTGTTGGGTGCAAGTCTAGAATCAGAGTGGGATTGAGATAGTGGGGAGTGATAAGCTGATCCTGGTCGCTGACATGGAACATCCTGATGTTGCCTCTTAGCTGGAATAGGAGAAATAAAAGATCTAACTCTCCTTCTCATGATTAAAGGGTTGGTTTCAGCCGATGTTCCAGTTTTGGTTGCTCTCTGCCCCAGCTGAATCCCTTGGTTAGTCTTACTTATGTGCCCAGCAGGGCTAATAGCATCAACTGGAGCCAGTGAGTGGAAAGATTTGGCCGTGTCATCCGCACTCTTATCTGACATGTCCTCTTCTCCAAGTTTGGGGCCAGCATTTGTGACTGGCTGAGAACCGACATGCTCATGAGGAACTGTAGTGGGTTGTCCAGTTCCCTCTCTTTCAGGGTAAGTGTCCCACATTTTCATATCAAAGTGTGAAGCGGGATAAGAGTGCTGTCGAGACAGGTGATGCTGACTAGGCAGAACATCACTTGAAGCTTGGGATTTACACTTTGGTTCAGAAAGTCTCTGAGGAACGTGCCTGTCCATTCCTCTTAGCCTTTGTCTGTCAGGAGTCCAGTCTGGTCTCTCATGAGGAGGTAAACTCTGTGGAAATGCTTGTAACTTGTTAGTAGGCGGTGTGGTTTTAGAATATGCTGATACTGTGTGGAATGGTTGATGAGGTGTAGGAAGGGAGATCATTTTTGGTCCATCCATGGTGTCACTGAAACCATATGCTCTGAAACCATCAACAGCCTGCGAGAAAGACCGGTGCCTTGGTGGTGACGACAAGGGATTTGAGGACATTTGCAAAAGATATGGCAAGTTGCTGGTGGCTTCACTGTTGCCTTTGGCACTGCTAGTCTTTTCTATATCGGAATCAACATCTACAGGGGGATGAAGGGGCTTATTAGATTCCTTACTGGGTGGCGTGCTGCAGTAACCATCTGTGTTCTGACCTGCAGTTTCAGTCTTTAATGAATCCTCCTTGTTTTGTGCTTTCTTTGCTTTTATTTCTTCCTTGCAACCTTCTTGCTCATTTGATCCAGATGAAGAAAATGGCTGCTGAATGACTGAGGGTCCAGAAGTCCCAGAGTGTCCTCTCTCTCTTTCTGGTGTTGTTCGTCGAGAAGGGGACATATCGCAGATTACTGAGCGCCTTCCTGAGGATATCTGAGATTGAGTGTGACTGATAGGACCTACACCGCATGCCAATGGCTCAGCTTCCTGTAAAAGCAATTGTTCCACAGCGGAAGGAGAGGTACCATATCTGGATGGTTTTCTGTGCTGCAAAGAATAGTCAGCCAAGTTAATGTGCTTTGAAGGGACTCCTGTTGTGAGATCTAAAGACTGCTGCATGTGGGAGGACTGGCTGGGAGACAGACTGGTTTTGACTTTTTCTAAAGAAATCCCATGAGTCACATTGGGCTTATGTGCTTCAGAATCCCAAGAGGGATGAGGAGGGCCTAAAACAATATCATTATCTGGTCCCTGATTTTGACTTGAATTTGGCGGTTTTCCAGAGGCCATTTGACTGAACTTGACATTAAGTCCACTTAAAAGTGTTTGAGAGCCCAATGCATGTGAACTCAAATTTTCAACCATACTGTAAGGTAGTCTAGTTTGATAACGGTGCTGCGATGCATCTTGAGGCTGTTGGTGAACACTAGATGTCTGGTCGGGACGGCCATAGCGTCTATCTAAGTGATGACCCTGGAGCACTTCTTGCAAAAGACTTGGAAACGATTGCTGAAACTGAGAACCACTATCCTGACTTCTTGAGACGATAGCCCTCCCCCCCTCCATAGCAAAAGCGCTAATCTCCTTCCTGCCAATAGACCCATAGCTGGCCTGCAGCTGATGATAATTCTGGCATCTATTTGTGCCCATACTACTCACTAGTCCTAACTTTCCTTTGCTCTTTGCAGCATTATAATGTACCTCAGGATTACTGTATTTAAATGATGCCGGGTGAGACTGAATAGAGGGTTGAGAGTTTTGGCCAAATTCTTGTTTAGGGGAAATATACTGTGACACATATGTTTCCATGCACATCTCCCCTTCTCCATTGTGATTTCTAGTCTCTCTTAAGACATTCACATCACGTTGGTCCCCAGGATTGCGGTGTTTGTTTGAGTAATGAGATACACCATAACGTGGAGATTTGGCTCCTGTGTGCTTGCTTGATTCAGTATTCACTTCAGATCGAGCAGAGACAATAACTCCAACACCCCCAACATTATGTTGCTCTGAAACATTCATATTTTTACTCAGACGTTCAAATTGCTGTGCATTGGTCTCTGCTTCGTCCTTTGTGGGCAGAACTGACAGTCTGTTCTCTGAATTCTCTCTATCACAGGAAGGATATGCATTTTCAACTTCGCTTTCTTCATCTTTTATTGTTTTGATCTGGCATCCCTTCATTCCACTATCATCATCATTACAAAGGTCTTTTTCTGGCACACAGTTTGGACGTGCTGAATGAATAGGAGATGGCGGAGCAGGGGGATATACTGGTTGTTTTGGGCTGGGTTCTGCAGAGGGATGAACTGATGGTGGTGAAGAAGAGGAGGGAGTCAGGGTTTCTGGTGTCTTTGCTTGAGACGGTTGTTTTGAAGCTGTTGAAATGACTCCAGTGTTGACCTGGAGATCCAATACTTGTTGACTCGCTTCCGACAGCATCTGACTCTGTGATGATGGGAAGCTTTGTGGCTCAGATTCGTTGCTTGTTCCACTTGCCTGCCTAATTCTCTTACGTTCTACTTGTTGATGCCCTTTTGCTTCCAGCATCTCAGAACTCCCTTCTTTCACTGAGGTCTGACCGCTGGCGCTGGAATTTCCAGATTTGTTTTGGTTGACAGGTAAAGACTGAGATCCTTGCTGCATCTGAAGGTGATGTGCACCGTCTCTGCTCTTCTTCTGGGGCAGCACAGTGTCTGTTAGAAGCATGTGCTGCACTGTATTAGGTAGATTCTCCACTTGAGAAGTCAGAGCATTGAGACTATTTAGACCAGGGTCCTGCAAGAATTTGTCATGAGGATACAGGGCGCCATCTTCCCCTGGACCACCCCGAAGACGTAGTCCCATTCGGTTCTGACTCACGGCAGCATGACCAACCCCTGCACCGTGGTTCAAAACAGATGCTTTAGTGCCTACGCCGCTACCACAACTACTGATGCTGCTATTTGAATTGGGAGTGGGGCTCAGCTGAGGGACGGCCTGCAGAAGACGTCCATGGCTTTGGCTGCTGCGAGCAGAGGGGTGTGATGATGGCTGCAGATGAGTAGCGGCACTGTTTCCTTCAGAACTCCCCATTAGTGGAGACGAAGAGGAGCTGCAGCTCGGAGACTGTACGGCAGACGGAGCAGGAGAGGGATCAGATATGGGACTGAAGTTCTGCTGAATGTGAGCCTGTTGACTTTGGGTGTGCATAGGAGATTTGGCGAGGTCTTGAGAGGGGTGTGAAGGCAGAGCAGGGCTGGAGGACACAGAGGAATGGGGCAGTTTGGTGTGCAAGTGTCCTTGGTGCTGCATTTTGAGGGAGAGGTCATAACCTGCTCCAGTGCTGTGCTGAGAGGGACGCTGGGAATGGGGGGCATGCTTGTGAAGGGACTGAGATTGCGGCGAATATGCCGACGATGTGTAGCTTTGTCCCATATTCTCACAGCTGTTTGAAGCAGACGAACTTGTATGAGTATTTGGATTAGACGGATTAGTGGGAGAGTTATTCATTTTGGCATCCGTGCTCGCGTCGTATCTTTGCGGTGGGGAGTTATACATTCCAGTAGAGCCTGAGGTTGCATTAACGGAGGCGTAGTGTCCAAACTGAGAGGGGATTCTGTTTCCAGAAAGCGGGTATGTCCGCTGATGCTGACCTTGGTGCAATCCTTGATATTTCTGGCCATGCTGCCGTTGATGCATCTGAGCACCAGATTGTACTGAAGCAGCGTGAGCCAAACTGTATTGCTGGGAAGGAGAAAACGAACCAGCGCCACTGCTATTACTACTCCCAACTGCAGAGGCACTGCCAGAGCCGTAATCCATAGAGTAGGGAGAAATCATTCCAGAGGATGACCCTGAACCAGGTAAGTGGTACTGATGAGGCGCATGTCCATCCACGTTTGAGTATCTAAATCCCGCGCCATACGCTGCTCCGCCTCTTCTGCTTCTTTCTCGTCCGCTCACGGAAAAATAATAATCCACACTGTCCTTACGGTAAGAGTTCCCTCCTCCTCCGCCATGAGCGTTTCCCGGCGTCATCTCTCCAGTTGTTCTTCTGGATCCATAGCCGTGTATAGAAGGAGCGTGTAGAAGATGCTGTTGGCTCCGCAGGTGCAGGTGCTGCCCATGACTCTGCAGGGTAGGTTGAGCTTGCTGTATGACCGCATAGTCCTCTGAGTTTCTGGGAGATATCTGAAGGTCCGAAGGGTGGGATTGATACGGGGAACCAACGACACTTCCTCCCCGGCTAAACCCCGGATGAAGAGGAACTGGACTGTTGGGAAAGTTCTGCATTTTTAGATTGTAGAGTTCTGCAAAAGCTTGCTATTAGCAACCCTTCTTTATCAAAAGGATCCAACTGGAATGCTTAGTATTAGAAATCTAAACTCACATCTGTAGCAGCAATATAAGAGGTCCCAGCAAATGTCTTAAGTGAGATTTAGAAAGCCAGGAGATTCAATTTGCTGCTCGAGTTAAAACATATAAACAATGTGAAGATGGGAAACGCAGCAGCCACACATTCATTCACAAATGCCACTACGTGGTTTGGCACTAGATCCGAAGATCTCGAAGGTTTAGTGTTATCACAAAATGTCTATTAGCCAAGAGGTAAAAATACTCCACCAAAATAGCAACGTTTCATCAAGAGAATGTCAATATCTTGATACTGTAGTGTGAAACATCTCCTTGCCAACGGATGTGGATAGCAGCCATGCAGTAGAATTATAATAGTTCAGTAACAGGTTTGCAACAGACAAACAAAACAAATCTTTCTCCAGTTGGCACATGTAAGATCAATACACTTCAAGATCATGACTTTTTTTCATATTGCCTGTGTAACGGGGATTTTCGGCACGTGCTCAAGCCAGTGATCTTTGCCAACAATCTTTTTCCAGATGTATCCAAACATTTGTCTTTTCCCATGTTAGTTACTCAGTCCAGCAAGTTTGTTGTTTTCTTTGATCGTCCAATCCTTGCCCGTTACTGTAAGGTGTCTTTCAGTGTAGCTGGTCCTAGCGTCAGGTTTTCCGTGGTCAGTCCATGTCATCCGGTTGCTCTTTTAATCCATGATAGCGTCTTTCTCTCTCTGGAATCAGGAAGATTGAGATGTTCTGAAAACAGAGGGAAAACACAGCACATATTAATTGAGAATAGGGCTGAAACTAACCAATATTTTTATTTCGATTAATAAAAATGAATCATTAATCTATCAAATTATTATATATATATATATATATATATATATATATATATATATATATATATATATATATATATATATATATATATATATATATATAAATTATAATAAAAAATTATAATAATAATTTTTAAAGGAGTATTTACCAGAAATATTATTTACCAGAAATTATTTAGGTGAAAAATGTAAATGTGCGGTATTTCTGAAAAATAAATATATATATACTTTTTTTAAAATATACAATAAATTAATTGGAGATGATTTTGATTATTAAAATTTAATGGAACCATTAAAATGGAATCCAGAAAATAATGGAAAACAGAATCTGGTACAGATAAAACTGTAAAACTCAATTAATTAGACAGGCTTTTTGATTAATAAAATTTAATTTAACCATTAAAACAGAGTATAGAAAAATGAAAATGGAAAAAAAATGAATTTGGAAATAAAACGTATTTCATAAGGCCCTATAATTATAATACATTTTTGTTTGTGGAAATAAAAATAGAAGTAAACAATAGCTTTTAAAATGACTTAAAATACATATATAATAGCAATGATGCAATAATAATTAGTTCAAATAAAGTATCAAAAGCAAGAAATCATATGGTTTTATTGAACAAAACTGTTAAATACATAATGTGTTATAAACAATAGAGCTAATGTAGGCATAACAATAAAGCCCTGCAGGGGGTGCCAATACTGTACGATCTAATCCTTGTTTAATATTGACCAAGCACCATTTAATTCAAATATCCACTTAATTTTTTATATCTTTATGACAGAAATGCTGTAGCTGCTGTAATTAAATGAATATGTGGACATCAAAGCGTGAAGGTTTGAGCTTTTATTTTGAAATCACGATATATTCTCCTGTGTTTGCATAGGTTTATATATGATTTACGTTACTGATCTGATGAAATGGCGCACGATGTGTTCTCAGATGAACGTTATAATAATAAACACAAACTCATAACAACATGCGGAGATGAGTTTGAGACGCATGTAAATAATAACAGTGACACGCGTGTAAATAATTAAAGCTTTTAAGCTTTTTTTAAAATTAAAAATGTAATTTAATTAATAATTTAATTAATTAGTCACTAAATTAATTTAATGAATAAAATTTAATACAAAAACAGAATCCAGAAAAAATAAATAAACCAAAAACAAAGAATATGGGGGAAAATGTATATAAAACATAATTTGGGGAAAATAAAATGGAATTAATGCAAAAACATAAGATTTCATAGAGCCCTATTACTGTTAAAATTATACTAAATTATTAGTTTTATGAACTCAATTGATTAGACATGGTTTTTAATGACTAAAATTAATTACAAAAACATGATCCCGAAAATAAATAAATCCAAAAACACACAAAAGAAAAAAAAATATTATAAACGTAATTTGGGAAAAATAAAATGGAATTAATGTAAAAACATAAGATTTCATAAGGCCCCATTACTGTTAAAATTATACTAAATTAGGCCTATTAGTTTTAATACGTTTTATGAACTCAATTGATCAGACATGGTTATTCAATAAAAAAAAAATATTATTTTTTTATTTTTTTATTATTATTATTTTTTATTATTATTATTATTTATTTTTTTATTATCATTTTTATTTTTTTTATTTTTTTTATTCATGACAAATTAATTACAAAAACAGAATCAAGAATTTTTAACAAAAACCCAGAATTTGAGGGGAAGATATTTAAAATAGAAATAATGAAATATATTTCTGAAATAATGAAATATACATACTGATAAAAAATATGTATAGCCTGAATGCACTGTAAGTCGCTTTGGATAAAAGCGTCTGCTAAATGCGTAAATGTAAATGTAATGTAAATGTATTTCATAGTTCCCCAAATATGGACGACTGTTATGGTGTGTTTTTATTGACGTTCCCTGATTAAAGCAGCTATTAGTCTCTCAAACGTAACATCAACAGCTAGATCACAGCGGTCTGCTCTATACAGATCTAGATTACACCACTGTTACTCAGAATACAATCCTTCAGATAGTCCGTTACGCACCGAGTCTTTCGTTCACTGCATCGAAGAATGACGACTGAATTTTAACGTTTGCATGGATGAAGTGCACAGGGCTACAGACACAAAAATAGAGTAAGGAGCCATTGGCTCCTATAAGAAAAAAACTTTTTTTTAGATGCAATAGCGCATAAATATAGCAGAACGCTCCTCTTTATAGTTATTATTCTAGCTGACTGATGAGCTTATGGACGCCGAATGGTTATTCTGAGGTACATGTATCATTAGTTGCAATGTTTACACGCTTTCTGCAGTTTGAAACACAGAAGGAGCTTAATTTCATTAAGCTGTACTATAGGCACTCTTATAAAATAGCCTAGCTTTTGATGTTAATTCATGTTCGTTATGTACTATAGTAGTACAGAGAAAGATATAATGGATTCACTTGCCGCTTGAACTGAGGCGCTGAAGCGATCGCGCACGCCGTGTTAAAGAGCGCCAAAACCGTATCGTTTGAATTTTTGGCATCATTTTAAAACGTTTATTAAAAAGTAACAAAGCACAAAAATTTTTGCGAATACTGGACGGCAAGTGCGCTAAAAATAATACGAACAGAACACACCATATAGACTAAAGCCACGTTCACACCAAGCACGATAACGATATTAGCGTCCACACCAGCGAACGATATCGTCTGTTTATTCTAAGCGCACGCGCCTCTGTCGCTTTAAATTCTCGAGCACATTATAGCAGGGTGGATTCTGATTGGCTGTCAGTGTTTTTATCGTTCATCAGCTGGAAAAGAATCGTTCTGGAAGTGATTCCAACGATATTGTTTCTTTATTGTTATAGTTGTGCTGTGGACGCTGCTATTCTTTAATACTGAGAACGATTTTTAGAACTATATCGCTATCGTGCTTGGTGTGAACGGGGCTTAAAGGGATAGTTCACTTTGAAATTAAAATTTGGTATCTATCAGCTTACGGGGCGTCGGTGTCAACGCTTGACGGAGCGCGTGTCTGAAGCGTGGTGCTGATGCGCCATCATAGTTACAACAACCAATCACATACTTCTCTGGTGT
>JALXFT010003659.1:72500-75000 GCA_023376895.1 Aspiorhynchus laticeps | reverse complement strand
TATTATCTTAAAAGCACAACAAGCTGTCTACTTGCTTACTTACATGTTAGTAAGTGAATCATATGCTTTAATAGCATCATTCCAATGCTACATTGTTTGAGTACATTTTATAAACCGTGACTGGGTGAAATGTACTTAAGTATTGCAGATTTGACTTAAGTTAATTATCTAACTCTAACTGACCATGTTAAATTTACTTATTTCTTAGTTAAAAACCCACTCAACTGATTTAAGTAGATTTTACGTAATTCAATACTTAAGTTAAATTGCAGATTTGACTTAAGTTAATTATCTAACTGTAACTGACCATGTTAAATTTACTTATTTCTTAGTTAAAAACCCACTCAACTGATTTAAGTAGATTTTACGTAATTCAATACTTAAGTTAAATTTTACTTAAAATTGAAGTAAATCTTACTTATTGTTTTTTTCAGTGCATGTTGATTTCTTCTGAGTTACAGTTTTTTAATACACTGAAAAAAAAACAATAAGTAAGATTTACTTAATTCTTATTTTGCACACATCAATTTTAAGTAAAATTTAAGTATTGAATTACGTAAAATCTACTTAAATCTTGTTTTCCAATGCTACATTGTTTGAGTACATTTTATAAACCATTACTGAGTGAAATGTACTTAAGTATTGCAGATTTGACTTAAGTTAATTAACTAACTGTAACTGACCATGTTAAATTTACATATTTCTTAGTTTAAAAACCTACGTAATTCAATACTTAAGTTAAATTTTACTTAAAATTGATGTGTGCAAAATAAAAATTAAGTAAATCTTACTTGTTTTTTTTCAGTGCATGTTGATTACAGTTTTTTAATACACTGAAAAAAAAACAATAAGTAAGATTTACTTTTTTATTTTGCACGCATCAATTTTAAGTAAAATTTAAGTACTGAATTACGTAAAATTACGCTTGCAGCGTTTAAAGAGACATGCACGAAAACAGCCTGTTTCTGCTCCCACTCAAAATAGGCATATTCAAAATCATATAATAAATGATCTGTGGGGTATTTTGAGCTGAAACTTCACAGACACATTCTGGGGACACCAGAGACTTTCTCGCTATTATCTCTGGGGCAATATCACCAAAAAAATACAATAATGTTACCGAGACCGGATTATGGCTTTGTATCATGTATCACTCGGCTATATATATATATATATATATATATATACAGAGCAGATTACTTACAAATTGTAATCAGTAACGTAATCCATTACATTACACACTTTAGCTAATATAATCAGACTAGTTTTGTCCATCACATTGATTTAAACATGATAATCATGTACCATAATGATGTAAGATATAATATATTCCTTTCACTGTGCATTAAATATCATATTACATCAACTGGGGTTTGTAAAGGAACTCATAACAATGTGAAATGTTAAAATAATAATCAAAATAATTCACAATATTTCATGTTTACCTGCGTGCCAATGTCAGAGAACCGTGAATATGCAAATGTGATGCTTACTTATTAAAATATTTATTTTATTAATCATTGATTATGATTGCACTTGTTAATCTTTAGTTGGTGTGTAATGTTGCCGTTTGATCATAAACGACATCTGCACAGTTATGACGCTCAGAGTTCAATGCAAAGGGAGATATTGTAGTTTACAGTATTGCTGATTGATAGCATCTTTACAGTAAATATATTACGTGAAATTTGAGGATATCTGCTAATAAGAAATAATGAGGATTGGTGCATTTTAATGAGTTTGAATATAACGCATGGTTAAATAATGAATGTGTTCATCAGTAATGCTGGAACACTTCTTAAACCTGAAATTATTTATGTATTTATTTTCTCAGCTTATATTATAATTTGGATAAAAGCATCTGCTAAATGACTAAATGACTTTGGGGTTTGCCGAGGGTTATGCTGAATTCAGTCTCTTATTGTTTTACTGGTTATATGGCAGAAATAGTGAGAATATTACGCGGTTCTGAATTCAGCATTGATCTACACGCGAGTTATTAATTGCATTAATAACAGTCTCAAGCGGAACTGTGTAGATGTTCAGTGTCTGGTTAGACGGTGTTGCCAAATCATTAAAAACAGCTTGATTTGATGCTAAAAGTTGCTCGAAGTTGTTGAAGAAGTCGTTATGACGCAAAACCGCGTCGTTATGTAGAATAGACAATATATGATTCAAAATACTGGATGTTCATTTAGATTTGTTCATAACAATAATGCAAATTTAATACAGGCCACGACACATTTTTATGATGAGGTATTTTCAGATTTAAATACCACACTGAATTATTGGACAATTAATTTTTATGGATTTTCTTATAAACTATAAAGTTACACATTCCGAGCAATTATAATTTTAAGCAGTGCATTGGTAGTTTGTTAGTATGCGACAGCTTCAGAAAAGTGCGTAGGGCACAAGGTACTGTGTTAATATGAAGGACGTTTACATATTAATTTTTCACAGGTTTTTTAAATTATGCATTATGCTTTAGGTAGAAACA
>JALXFT010003659.1:65000-67500 GCA_023376895.1 Aspiorhynchus laticeps | reverse complement strand
AATTTTGTTTGTTATTAGGTGTGATCAGCTGAGAGGGTAATTTTGTGTGTTATTAGTGTGTGATTCAGCTGAGAGGGTAATTTTGTGTGTTATTAGTGTGTGATCAGCTGAGAGGGTAATTTTGTGTGTTATTAGGTGTGTGATAGCTGAGAAGGTAATTTTGTGTGTTATTAGTGTGTGATAGCTGAGAGGGTAATTTTGTGTGTTATTAGTGTGTGATAGCTGAGAGGGTAATTTTGTGTGTTATTAGTGTGTGATCAGCTGAGAGGGTAATTTTGTGTGTTATTAGCGTGTGATTCAGCTGAGAAGGTAATTTTGTGTGTTATTAGTGTGTGATCAGCTGAGAGGGTAATTTTGTGTGTTATTAGTGTGTGATGAGCAGCTGAGAGGGTAATTTTGTGTGTTATTAGTGTGTGTGATCAGCTGAGAAGGTAATTTTGTGTGTTATTAGGTGTGATCAGCTGAGAGGGTAATTTTGTGTGTTATTAGGTGTGATGAGCAGCTGAGAGGGTAATTTTGTGTGTTATTAGTGTGTGATCAGCTGAGAGGGTAATTTTGTTTGTTATTAGGTGTGATCAGCTGAGAGGGTAATTTTGTGTGTTATTAGGTGTGTGAGCTGAGGGGTAATTTTGTGTGTTATTAGGTGTGATCAGCTGAGAGGGTAATTTTGTGTGTTATTAGTGTGTGATCAGCTGAGAGGGTAATTTTGTGTGTTATTAGTGTGTGATCAGCTGAGAGGGTAATTTTGTGTGTTATTAGTGTGTGATCAGCTGAGAGGGTAATTTTGTGTGTTATTAGTGTGTGATAGCTGAGAGGGTAATTTTGTGTGTTATTAGTGTGTGATCAGCTGAGAGGGTAATTTTGTGTGTTATTAGTGTGATGACAGCTGAGAGGGTAATTTTGTGTGTTATTAGGTGTGATCAGCTGAGAGGGTAATTTTGTGTGTTATTAGTGTGTGATCAGCTGAGAGGGTAATTTTGTGTGTTATTAGGTGTGATCAGCTGAGAGGGTAATTTTGTGTGTTATTAGGTGTGATCAGCTGAGAGGGTAATTTTGTGTGTTATTAGGTGTGATCAGCTGAGAGGGTAATTTTGTGTGTTATTGTGTGTGATAGCTGAGAGGGTAATTTTGTGTGTTATTAGTGTGTGGATCAGCTGAGAGGGTAATTTTGTGTGTTATTAGTGTGTGATTCAGCTGAGAGGGTAATTTTGTGTGTTATTAGTGTGTGATAGCTGAGAGGGTAATTTTGTGTGTTATTAGTGTGTGATAGCTGAGAGGGTAATTTTGTGTGTTATTAGGTGTGATAGCTGAGAGGGTAATTTTGTGTGTTATTAGGTGTGATCAGCTGAGAGGGTAATTTTGTGTGTTATTAGTGTGTGATCAGCTGAGAGGGTAATTTTGTGTGTTATTAGTGTGTGATAGCTGAGAGGGTAATTTTGTGTGTTATTAGTGTGTGATCAGCTGAGAGGGTAATTTTGTGTGTTATTAGGTGTGATCAGCTGAGAGGGTAATTTTGTGTGTTATTAGTGTGTGATAGCTGAGAGGGTAATTTTGTGTGTTATTAGGTGTGATCAGCTGAGAGGGTAATTTTGTGTGTTATTAGTGTGTGATCAGCTGAGAGGGTAATTTTGTGTGTTATTAGTGTGTGATGAGCTGAGAGGGTAATTTTGTGTGTTATTAGTGTGTGATTCAGCTGAGAAGGTAATTTTTGTGTTTATTAGTGTGTGATAGCTGAGAGGGTAATTTTGTGTGTTATTAGGTGTGATGAGCTGAGAGGGTAATTTTGTGTGTTATTAGTGTGTGATGAGCCTGAGAGGGTAATTTTGTGTGTTATTAGGTGTGATCAGCTGAGAGGGTAATTTTGTGTGTTATTAGGTGTGTGATCAGCTGAGAAGGTAATTTTGTGTGTTATTAGGTGTGATGAGCTGAGAGGGTAATTTTGTGTGTTATTAGGTGTGATCAGCTGAGAGGGTAATTTTGTGTGTTATTAGTGTGTGATCAGCTGAGAGGGTAATTTTGTGTGTTATTAGGTGTGATGATCAGCTGAGAAGGTAATTTTGTGTGTTATTAGTGTGTGATAGCTGAGAGGGTAATTTTGTGTGTTATTAGTGTGTGATCAGCTGAGAGGGTAATTTTGTGTTTATTAGGTGTGATCAGCTGAGAGGGTAATTTTGTTGTTATTAGGTGTGATGAAGCTGAGAAGGTAATTTTGTGTGTTATTAGTGTGTGATGAGCTGAGAGGGTAATTTTGTGTGTTATTAGGTGTGATCAGCTGAGAGGGTAATTTTGTTGTTATTAGTGTGTGATCAGCTGAGAGGGTAATTTTGTGTGTTATTAGGTGTGTGATCAGCTGAGAAGGTAATTTTGTGTGTTATTAGTGTGTGATCAGCTGAGAGGGTAATTTTGTTGTTATTAGTGTGTGATCAGCTGAGAGGGTAATTTTGTGTGTTATTAGTGTGTGATCAGCTGAGAGGGTAATTTTGTGTGTTATTAGTGTGTG
>JALXFT010003659.1:57500-60000 GCA_023376895.1 Aspiorhynchus laticeps | reverse complement strand
TTGCTGTGTTTACAGGGTCACCGGGGTAACGGCAGCTGCTGTGTTTACAGGGTCACCGGGGTAACGGCAGCTGTTGTGTTTACAGGGTCACCGGGGTAACGGCAGTTGCTGTGTTTACAGGGTCACCGGGGTAACGGCAGCTGCTGTGTTTACAGGGTTACCGGGGTAACGGCAGCTGCTGTGTTTACAGGGTCACCGGGGTAACGGCAGCTGCTGTGTTTACAGGGTTACCGGGGTAACGGCGGCTGCTGTGTTTACAGGGTCACCGGGGTAACGGCAGCTGCTGTGTTTACAGGGTCACCGGGGTAACGGCAGCTGCTGTGTGTTTACAGGGTCACCGGGGTAACGGCAGCTGCTGTGTTTACAGGGTTACCGGGGTAACGGCAGCTGCTGTGTTTACAGGGTTACCGGGGTAACGGCAGCTGCTGTGTTTACAGGGTCACCGGGGTAACGGCAGCTGCTGTGTTTACAGGGTCACCGGGGTAACGGCAGCTGCTGTGTTTACAAGGTTACCGGGGTAACGGCAGCTGCTGTGTGTTTACAGGGTCACCGGGGTAACGGCAGCTGCTGTGTGTTTACAGGGTCACCGGGGTAACGGCAGCTGCTGTGTTTACAGGGTCACCGGGGTAACGGCAGCTGCTGTGTTTACAGGGTCACCGGGGTAACGGCAGCTGCTGTGTTTACAGGGTTACCGGGGTAACGGCAGCTGCTGTGTTTACAGGGTTACCGGGGTAACGGCAGCTGCTGTGTTTACAGGGTCACCGGGGTAACGGCAGCTGCTGTGTTTACAGGGTCACCGGGGTAACGGCAGCTGCTGTGTGTTTACAGGGTCACCGGGGTAACGGCAGCTGTTGTGTTTACAGGGTTACCGGGGTAACGGCAGGTGCTGTGTTTACAGGGTCACCGGGGTAACGGCAGCTGCTGTGTTTACAGGGTCACCGGGGTAACGGCAGCTGTTGTGTTTACAGGGTCACCGGGGTAACGGCAGCTGCTGTGTTTACAGGGTTACCGGGGTAACGGCAGCTGCTGTGTTTACAGGGTCACCGGGGTAACGGCGGCTGCTGTGTTTACAGGGTTACCGGGGTAACGGCGGCTGCTGTGTTTACAGGGTCACCGGGGTAACGGCAGCTGCTGTGTGTTTACAGGGTTACCGGGGTAACGGCAGCTGCTGTGTGTTTACAGGGTCACCGGGGTAACGGCAGCTGCTGTGTGTTTACAGGGTTACCGGGGTAACGGCAGCTGCTGTGTGTTTACAGGGTCACCGGGGTAACGGCAGCTGCTGTGTTTACAGGGTCACCGGGGTAACGGCAGCTGCTGTGTGTTTACAGTGTTACCGGGGTAACGGCAGCTGTTGTGTTTACAGGGTCACCGGGGTAACGGCAGCTGCTGTGTTTACAGGGTTACCGGGGTAACGGCAGGTGCTGTGTTTACAGGGTCACCGGGGTAACGGCAGCTGCTGTGTTTACAGGGTCACCGGGGTAACGGCGGCTGCTGTGTTTACAGGGTCACCGGGGTAACGGCAGCTTCTGTGTGTTTACAGGGTCACCGGGGTAACGGCAGCTGCTGTGTTTACAGTGTTACCGGGGTAACGGCAGCTGCTGTGTTTACAGGGTTACCGGGGTAACGGCAGCTGCTGTGTGTTTACAGGGTCACCGGGGTAACGGCAGCTGCTGTGTTTACAGGGTTACAGGGGTAACGGCAGCTGCTGTGTTTACAGGGTTACCGGGGTAACGGCAGCTGCTGTGTTTACAGGGTCACCGGGGTAACGGCGGCTGCTGTGTTTACAGGGTCACCGGGGTAACGGTGGCTGCTGTGTTTACAGGGTCACCGGGGTAACGGCAGCTTCTGTGTGTTTACAGGGTCACCGGGGTAACGGCAGCTGCTGTGTTTACAGTGTTACCGGGGTAACGGCAGCTGCTGTGTTTACAGGGTTACCGGGGTAACGGCAGCTGCTGTGTGTTTACAGGGTCACCGGGGTAACGGCAGCTGCTGTGTTTACAGGGTTACCGGGGTAACGGCAGCTGCTGTGTTTACAGGGTTACCGGGGTAACGGCAGCTGCTGTGTTTACAGGGTTACCGGGGTAACGGCAGCTGCTGTGTTTACAGGGTCACCGGGGTAACGGCAGCTGCTGTGTTTACAGTGTTACCGGGGTAACGGCAGCTGCTGTGTTTACAGGGTTACCGGGGTAACGGCAGCTGCTGTGTGTTTACAGGGTCACCGGGGTAACGGCAGCTGCTGTGCTTACAGGGTTACCGGGGTAACGGCAGGTGCTGTGTTTACAGGGTTACCGGGGTAACGGCAGCTGCTGTGCTTACAGGGTTACCGGGGTAACGGCAGGTGCTGTGTTTACAGGGTTACCGGGGTAACGGCAGCTGCTGTGTGTTTACAGGGTCACCGGGGTAACGGCAGCTGCTGTGTTTACAGGGTCACCGGGGTAACGGCAGCTGCTGTGTTTACAGGGTCACCGGGGTAACGGCAGCTGCTGTGTTTACAGGGTTA
>JALXFT010003659.1:30000-52500 GCA_023376895.1 Aspiorhynchus laticeps | reverse complement strand
TGGTTCTCACACGTCTGACTCTATGCTGGAGAGCTTCTCGTACACGTGTCCGTTGCTCCCGGTGAACGGTCGAGGCGGGCCGAGGCTGAGCTTGCTGGTGTGGTGGTGGTTCCCCATGCGCAGCTCCGCGGGGAAGCCTATGGGGCTGAGCACATCCCCTTGCTGCTGCGACGTGACGTAGTAGGACTTGGCACCGTGCAGCAGACACTGGTCGTCTCCGAAGGTAGGGATGAAGGGGTTGTGGTCGGTCCGATCGGGATAGAGGGATTTAGATAAAGCGTGAACAGGCCCTTCCAGGAGTCCTCTGTCTCTCAAATCCCTCTCTCCCACCGAGCGCCGATGGGGCGCGTTCTGCAATCCCGCTCCGCTCTCGTAGAACTGCTCCGTGTCTTGCTCGGGACGCTCGAATATGTGTGCGAAGGAGGCGTCCATGCAGCGCTCCCGCTCTTTGAGGCTGACGCTGCGCGGCGGCGGCGGTGCTGCGCATAACATAGGCGGCGCGACAATTCCAGTCATGCTTTCTCTCTGCAGGTCTACGAATGCGTCGTAGGAGCGCTGCCGGCGTAGCGGCTTCCCGCTGAAGGCCCTGCGGCGCTGCGCCGGCGTCTGGCCTCTACCGCCTCCCAGTTGCTCCAGCAGGTGGTTACTGTCCTCGCTGATGTCGTACAGGTTTCCGGACATCTTGCAGGCTTCGCATCGCATGCAAGTTGCCGAACTTGGACGGCTGCTTCCGACTCTTCCCGCCACGCAGCCGCTTCCTATGTGCAGACCTCCGGGTCCGTGCTTGCTGGCCCACTCGCCGCTCTCCGGTTTGCTCTTTAGGAAGTCATCAACAGACACCAAACTGGTGCAGTTGCCTCCTACGCCGCCGCTGGGGCCATCAGTAAGATCCACATGCTCCCACTGCGGCACGCCTTCCTTGGGCCGGAACTGATCCAGGTAGAAGTCCCTAAGGCTCTCCTTGTCCTGTAGCAGATATGAGGTGGAGCTCACGCCTCGTTGGCGCTCGGACGGAGGCGAAGCCGAGCGGTGCCCGTGGTGGTGGTGATGGTGACGGCGCCGGTAACCCAACTCGATCTCGTCGAGCTCCCTCCGGGACTTTGCCGACGCCGGACGCTTCTTCAAGCTGTCTCTATACTGCTTGCGTTTCTTTGCGTTCCCCTCCAGGTTCCCGTAGGTGACGGTATGAGTGGAAATGTCGGATACGTCGGAGCGGATGTTTCCGTCGTCAGCTCCGCCGCAGAACCGGTCGTGCCCTGCAACGTACCCCGAACTGGACGCTCCACCTTTAAAGGAGAACTTTCCGTAGAGGTCAGCCAGTCCCTGCTTCAATCCCGGCCCAGACGGAGGCGTCTGGCTCTGCAGCAGGTCGAATTTACTCATGTTCCTGTGTGTTAGCGCAGAGCGAGGCTGTGTGGTGAAAACAGGGGCTACACTGTCACAATCAAACATACCGCCCTCCAGAGAACTACTGGAGCCCAGGCTGTGGGGCCGGTTAGGGCCTGTTAACCCCAGAGTCGAGCCCCCGTGGTGGTGCAGGTAGTGGTCCTGGTACAAGTTGCTGTCCTTCAGGTGCAGGTTTCCGAAGGTGCGCTCCACCTCGTTGATGTAGTCGCTGAACATGTTGTCGTCGGGCAGGTAGGGGGCTTTGCAGTCCGAGTGTCCGGCCAGGCTTCGGCGGTGCTCGCTGACGTCGTAGACGGAGGAATCTCGGCGGATGAAGTCCATCGCGCTGTGCGGGGAGCCGTTGACCCCCGAGAGGGACGCCATGTTCTTGGCGGTGCGCAGCAGGCGGAGGATATTCGAGTGCGTGTTGTTCATGGTAGCCGAGGGCGAATTGAGCCCTGAACTCTTATCTTCGATTTCTACTCCGTGAATGCAGCTGTAGATCTCCTGCGAGAGGAAGAGAGAGACCTTTTAGTGTTCAGAGATGGCATAAGCATGTTATGTCTAGCATCTTGGAGCTGTATTGTGCACTAGGGCTGGACGATATGGCCAAAATCTACACTACCAAGTTTTTGAACAGTAGGATTTTTAATGTTATTTAAAGAAGTCTCTTCTGCTCACCAAGCCTGCATTTAAGTACAGCAAAAACAGAAATATTGTGAAATATTTTTGCTATTTAAAATAACTGATTTCTGTTTTAATATATATTAAACTGTAATTTATTTCTGTGATCAAAGCTGTATTTTCAGCATCATTACTGTCATCATACACAGTCTTCAGTGTCACATGATCTTCAGAAATCATAATAATATGCTGCTTTGCTGCTCAAGAAACATTTCTCATTATTATTATTATTATTTTTCAATATTTAAAACAGTTGAGTAAATTTTTTTCAGGATTCTTTGATGAATAGAAAGATCCAAAGATCAGCATTTATCTGAAATAAAAAAAACTATTGTAACATTATACACACTATACCATATAGTCAGTGTAATTTTATTTAATTTATGTATACATTTTTTGGGGGGGGATTATAGAAATTAATATTTTTATCATCAAAAGTGATGATGAAGACATTTATACACTATACCATTCAAAAGCTTGGAGTCAGTATAATTTTTTTTTGGAAAGAAATGATAGAAATTAATACTTTTATACTTTTATTAGCAAGGATGCTTTAAATTGATCAAAAGTGATGATAAAGACATTTATAATGTTACAAAATATTAATATTTCAGATAAACGTTGTTCTTTTGAACTTTATATTCATCAAAGAAACCTGAAAACAATTATACTCAGCTGTTTTCAACGTACATAATTATAATTTTCTTACAAATATTATTATGATTTCTGAAGATCATGTGACACTGAAGACTGCAGTAATGATGCTGAAAATACAGCTTATGATCACAGAAATAAATTACAGTTTATATCATGATTATTCTTAATTTCAGTCGATACACTTTAATTCTGATATTGATATGAACAATATTTTAAAAAGCCTGTACATACAAACTTTAAAGAGATTATGAATTTGCCAAATCTATGACCTAGAAATAAAGAACAAATGTAACCATATGATGCTAAGAAATACAGTGTCAAATAAACATAAGACTCTCAGAATCACCTTATTAATATTACAATCTTAACTTTATGCTGTAACACAGGCTGATTATTCTTATAGATATGAGACAAAATGCTTCAGCTTTGATAAAGAATCATGAAAAGCGTTGCTGCAGAAAACAGGTGAAGAGTAAGCAACCGCTTATTGAAACTTGCAAATTGATCGTAAATGCATTATCACAGTTATGGTCGAAGTGTTAATTCATAGGTGTGTGTGTGTGTGTGTGTGTGGTGTGTGTGTGTTGTGTGTATGTTAGTGTGGTGTGTGTGTGTGTGTGTGAGTGTGAGTGTGAGAGTGTGTGTGTGTGTAGTGTGTGTGTGTATGTTAGTTGTGTGTGTGTGTGCTGTGTGTGTGTGTGTGTGTGTGTGTGTGTGTGGTGTGTGAGAGTGTGTGTGTATATACGCTGATACTGAATCGTTGTCCAGCCCTCCTGCGACGCTGTGTGTTTCTGAGGTGTGTGTGGCACAGAATTACCCTGCTGATGTGTGAAGGTGAAGCTGGTTTCCCAGAAACAGCCATGAAGCAGAAGCGCAGTGTGCCAGTAGAGAGTGTAGTGTGAAGGTGTGTGTGTGTAGCTGTTGACCGTGTGTGTGTGTGTCGTGAGTGTGTGTGTGTGTGTGTGTGTGTGTGTGAGTGAGTGTGTGTGTGTGTGTGTGTGTGTGTTGTGAGTGAGTGTCTGTGTGTGTGTGTGTGTGAGAGAGTGTCTGTGTGTGTGTTTGTGTGTGTGTGTCTGTGTCTCTGTGTGAGTGTGTCTGTGTCTCTCTGTGTGTGTGTGGCACAGAATTACCCTGCTGATGGTGAAGGTGAAGCCTGGTTTCCCAGAAAACACGCCCATGAAGCAGAAGCGCAGGTGCCAGTAGAAGACGTGCTCAGCGATGAAGGTGATGAGCGACAGAGCCATGGCTGCACCCAGCATGTAGAACACACCCGCCATATTATCCACGTCCAGCTGACTGCTCATCACTTCATTCTTCTCATGGTGACAGATCCCTGTGAGCCAGAGAGCCTCGAACTCCTCCATATCACCTGAGACACACACAGAGAGAGAGAGAGAGAGAGAGAGAGAGAGAGAGAGAGAGAGACACACACACACACACATCACACACACACACATTATAAAGGGTGATGTAATGCTCCTTGGCTTGTATATGAGTGCAGTCTGTAATTTGAACAGGATTCACTGAAGAACACTAGGCTTAAAACAAGCCAGAACCTCACGGAGAACACATCATCAATACACGAGACATCATGATCTAACCGATCAGAGCATGTGCGGGATTAACCTTAGTTTCTACGCTACCTGAACATGGGACCGTTAGACCCCTTCGTTATGAGCTGATTACACTACCGGCTTTTAAATGGGTCTCTTATGCTCATCAAACCTGCATTTATTTGACGTCATGTTCTCATCAAACTTTCTGTCCAATCAAATGCTCTCTAGAATCTGAAGCGCCCGCCCCCTTCACTATAAATGGCTGAGATCGGTCACTTGTTCACAGAACTAGTATTGTCTGTACGGTGAATGGCACGTAGTGCACTATATAGGGGACAGGGAACGATTCAGACAATATGCTTTCCATCGAGGAAGAAAATAATAATTTAATTCTACACAGAATGCTATATTTTACAGCAATATGGATGAGATTGTGGCTGTCATGCAGCTTTACGGAGCTCAACGGCTGTGATATAGACAAACGCTATTGGCTGTTTTAAAAAGGGGCGTGGCTTCTTGATATGTCCCGCCCTGTCTTCCTGTCTCAGTTAAAATGACGTCAACACATAGAATAACGCTGAGTGTTTCAATGCTTTTGTAACATTATACACTACACCATTCAAATGTGCTTGGAGTCAATTTATCAGAAATTATAGAAATTAATACAATATTTCACGAGACTGTCATCATTTTCATTGCGTGCATGACTGAGTGTTGCTGGGTTATTATTACTAGTGAACAAGTGACTGTTAGTGTGATGTGAATGACTCAAGATGAGCAGTACCGTCTCCGAACAGCTGCAGGATGGCGAGGTCCACCTGTCTCTTCCAGCCCGATTCTTTCTGGATGGCGATGCCGTAGCCGGTGGAGGCGAACACCTTCCCGGAGCCGATGGTGACCAGCTTACAGCCCTCGTCTCGGCCCGCCATGTAGTTCAGCACCGCCGCGTCGTAGATGAAGGCGTCCAGCTTCCTGCCGTTCAAGACACCACACGCATTCACAGCACGCACAGAGCTTAAACGCTTCATTTCAGTGACCGCTAGGAATTAGATGCATACCGGCCATATATTAGTGCCTATAAAACACGCAAAATGAGTGTGAATGCGCTCGGGCTAATTTTGAGCTACACGCAAAAATAGTGAAAAATTTTAATTTTAGTCGAATTTGAGGTTTTCACAAAAATGAGTTCATTAAGCCCTCGACTAGTGACCCCAATGCTTCAAATAGTAATTAAACATCTAAAATTATCTTTATTTGAACGTTTTCTGTGAGGAGTACCTTTTCTCGAAGCCTCTAACAGCATAGCAACACCCTAGCAACTAATCCCAGGTACCCTAGCAACACCTTAGCAACCACACAGAGTACCTTAGCAACGCCACCCAGGGTACCCTAGCAACCGCATAGCAACGCCCTAGCAATCACCCCAGGCACCATGGCAACCACCATAGTAACCACCCCAAGTAAACTAGCAACCACATAGCACCACCCTAGCAACCACCCAGAGTACCCTAGCAACTGCATAGCAACACCCTAGCTACCACCCCAGGTACCATAGCAACCACCCTAGTAACCACCCCAAGTAACCAAGCAACCACATAGCAACACCCTAGCAACCTCCCCGAGTACCCTAGCAACCATCCCAGCAACCACCCCAGGCACCCTGGCAACCACATAGCAACACCTTAGCAACCACACAGAGTACCTTAGCAACCGCCACCCAGGGTACCCTAGCAACCGCATAGCAACACCCTAGCAACCACCCCAGGGACCATAGCAACCACGCTAGTAACCACCCCAAGTAACCTAACAACCACACAGCACCACCCTAGCAACCACCCCGAGTACCCTAGCAACTGCATAGCAACACCCTAGCAACCACCCTGATATCCTAACAACCATCCTAGCAACCACCCCAGGTACCCTAGCAACTGCATAGCAACACCCTAGCAACCACCCGGGTATCCTAACAACCATCCTAGCAACCACCCCAGGTACCCTAGCAACCGCATAGCAACACCCTAGCAACCACCCTGATATCCTAACAACCATCCTAGCAACCACCCCAGGTACCCTAGCAACTGCATAGCAACACCCTAGCAACCACCCGGGTATCCTAACAACCATACTAGCAACCACCCCAGGTACCCTAGCTACCGCATAGCAACACCCTAGCAACCACCCTGATATCCTAACAACCATCCTAGCAACCACCCCAGGTACCCTAGCAACTGCATAGCAACACCCTAGCAACCACCCGGGTATCCTAACAACCATTCTAGCAACCACCCAGAGGACCCTAGCAACTGCATAGCAACACCCTAGCAACCACCCGGGTATTCTAACAACCATACTAGCAACCACCCCAGGTACCCTAGCAACCGCATAGCAACACCCTAGCAACCACCCAGGTCAAGTCAAGTCAAGTCATCTTTATTTATATAGCGCTTTTAACAATACAGATTGTGTCAAAGCACTTAACAGTATCAAGTTGGAGGATAGAGTGTCAGTAATGTATAATAATAAGATTAAACACTCAATTTTCATTTCATTATTGAATTCAGAGATGTCATTGTCTAGCTCAGTATAGTTTAAATAGTATCTGTGAAATCCAATTGACGATAATTGCTAGAAATTAAGTGTCCCCAACTGAGCAAGCCAGAGGCGACAGCGGCAAGGAACCAAAACTCCCTCTGTGACAGAACGGAGAAAAAAAAACCTTGGGAGAAACCAGGCTCAGTCGGGGGGCCAGTTCTCCTCTGGCCAGGATATTATTGTTTATTTATTGTTTTAATAAGGTATCCTAACAACCATCCTAGCAACCACCCCAGGTACCCTAGCAACCGCATAGCAACACCCTAGCAACCACCCTGATATCCTAACAACCACCCCAGGTACCCTAGCAACGGCATAGCAACACCCTAGCAACCACCCGGGTATCCTAACAACCATCCTAGCAACCACCCAGAGTACCCTAGCAACTGCATAGCAACACCCTAGCAACCACCCAGGTATCCTAACAACCATCCTAGCAACCATCCCAGGTACCCTAGCAACCGCATAGCAACACCCTAGCAACCACCCGGGTATCCTAACAACCATCCTAGCAACCACCCCAGGTACCCTAGCAACCACCCGGGTATCCTAACAACCATCCTAGCAACCACACCAGGTACCCTAGCAACCGCATAGCAACACCCTAGCAACCATCCAGAATACCTTAGCAATATTTCTAAGCCATATATAACTAATTTAAGCTTCCATTCTAATAAACACCTATACACAGAATTACAGTATTCACGCAAACATAATCCGTTACGTCTCAAGTGAACGTCTGGGGAACTTTGTGGGAAAAACATCGGATGTGTAACGTTATATTAAATCCATGCATAACAGTAAGTCTTAATATCTAACCCGTCTGTCTCATTAATGCTAATCTACCGATAAAAGAAAGAGGGAATCACTCGCTGCTCGATTGAACTGCTTTTATAGATTTGATAATCAATTTATTTGTAATGAACATACTAAATGATTTTTACATTTGATTATTTGAATGCTGTTGTTTAAATGTAAAATTAAAAAGGTAATGCATTATTTGTTCCACTGTTTTTTTGGCATCTGTTCTAATTTATAATAAAAACAGCTATACTGTAATGATCAATACGGTAATTATTATTAATAAAAGAAGCGTAGGAAAATATTGCTCTGTGATTTAGCTTTAAACTTCAACTTCAAAATTGCATCAAATTCAAACAGCTGTAACTCGGTCATTTTTCATCAGATTCCAGGCTATTCTAATGGAGAACATAACTTTAATATTTTTTTTTTAATCAAAATTATTATAATTATTATTTTTTTTTTACTTTAAATCATTTTTGAAAATTTGACTAATTTTGCCAGCACAGGTCACATACGAGTGTCTTATTCTGCATGATCTATTAATCTACTAATAAGCAGCAGGTTATGAGTGCATTGAGGGAACTCTCATAATTAACAGTGAATGTGAGCGCTATATCAGACTCACCCGGTCTTCAGGCTGTACAGCGCTTCGTTAACGTTGCGCTGGTGGAACTTGACCATGTAGGAGTGCATCTCTCGGTAGTTATTGCGGATGTTTCTCTCGGTGCTGCCGTTGGGCACCGTCCCGAAGCGGAACGGCGGGGAGAAGTCGTTGGGTCTCTGAAACTGAAGACAAACACAGCACAAGAGTGACTCGACCAGAACACTGACTATCCTCTCTACAGCCGTGTCATCTGCTAGAGCACCTTTTTGTCGCTGAGGCCCGACACCTGGTCCACGTACTCCTCCTGGATCATGAACGCGGCCAGGTTAGCGGTATAGCTGGCCAGGAAGATCACGGCGAAGAAGGCCCAGACGGACACCATGATCTTGCTGGTGGTTCCTCTGGGGTTCTGCACTGGGACGGAGTTATTGAAGACCAGACCCCAGAGCAGCCAGATGGCCTTTCCGATGGTGAATGACGGGCCTCCGGCCTCTGAGAGCACAGAAACACAACACAGTGACTCCTTCGCTCTCGCCCGACACCCTAGAGAGTCCTTCGAGACTGAGAGATCCAGGTGCAACACAACACCACTATACACCTCCTGTGTCTTCCTGTATACTCTAGATATTTGGGTTCAGTTTGATGTGTCATTCGTAGAACTGAGTCAAATTAGATCTATCTTCATAGCAACACTCTAGCAACCATCCAAACCACCCCGGGTACCCTAGCAACCGCACTAGCAACCACCCCGAGTACCTTAGCAACTGCATAGAAACACCCAAGCAACCACCCCAGGTACCTTAGCAACCACCCCGAGTACCTTAGCAACCGCATAGAAACACCCAAGCAACCGACCTAGGTACCTTAGCAACCGCATAGCAATACCCTAGCAACCACCCGGAGTACCCTAGCAACCGCACAGCAACACCATAGCAACCGCCCCAGGTACCCAAGCAACTATCCAGAGCACCCTACCAACCGCATAGCAACACCATAGCAACTGACCTGGGTACCTTAACAACCGCATAGAAACACCCAAGCAACCGACCTGGGTACCTTAGCAACCGCATAGCAACACCCTAGCAACCTCCCGGAGTACCCTAGCAACCGCATAGCAACACCCTGGCAACCACCCGAAGTACCCTAGCAACCACATAGCAACACCTTAGCACCAACCCCAGGCACCCTAGAAACCGCATAGCAACACCCTAGCAACCACCCAGGTACCCTAGCAACTGCATAGCAACACCATAGCAACCGACCTGGGTACCTTAGCAACCACATAGCAACACCCTAGCAACCACCCGGAGTACCCTAGCAACCGCATAGGTACAACCCCAGGCACCCTAGCAACCGCGTAGCAACACCCTAGCAACCACCCGGGTACCCTAGCAACAACATAGCAACAGTTTAGCAACCACCCCAGGTACCTTAGCAACACCCCAGCAACCGACCCGTGTACCTTAGCAACCACTCCAAGTACCCTAGCAACCACCTAAAATACCCTAGCAACCCCTCTGAGATCTCTGACAGACTGTATTGCCTTCAAACCATTCAAACTTTAAGCTTTTAAAACTATTTTAAACGTCAAACTGTCTCAAGGCTGAAACTTAAAACTTTTTTAAGCGACTTAAACTTTCTGGTCCGGCTTTCTTCAGCCAACTTAAAGCTTGTCTTGATGAACTTTTTTTTTTTTATCTAGTTTGTCATTTTGGTAGAACCGAGTCAAATTAGACCGATGCCAGCATGCCAAGAATGTTTTTATAGCGCTTCACAAAACATGCAGCTCTGCAAGAATCCTCTTATAACGCTTGGGAACTCAACCTTGACCGGCGTAGCAACCAGTCTCACCAGATTCACTTATAAACCTGTAGCCAAAAAACTAAAGATCTGTTGTTATAAATACTCGATTAAACACGCAACAGCCTTTAAAAATTAATTTAAATTCCAATAATAAAAAAAAAACATTTCTCAAATCGCTGAGCCCTAATGGACCGGCTGTGTGAGCCACGAGCAGAACTACAGAAGAACTGCATGACTTTAAAGTTAGTACTGAAGGACTCCCAGGATTCAGTGTGAGCTCATGTGCGCGGATGCGTCGCTCCGTACCGCGGCCGTCGATGAGACGACGATTGTAGCCCACGGGACTGAAGTACTCGAAGATGAAGACGGCCATGGCACAGACCAGCAGCAGCATGACGAACATCATGATCCAGACGTCTGCGCTGAAGGGCTCTGTGGAGAGAGAGAGAGAGAGAGAGAGAGACTCATGTTAGCAGAGAGAGAGAGAGAGAGAGAGAGAGAGAGAGAGAGAGAGAGAGAGAGAGACTCACCGAGGAACGCAGACGGAGACACCGTGCCGTTGCTCCGAGACACCATGACACTGATGCCAGTCTCTATGAAGGGCACCGAGAAATCAATGACCTCTGACCTCTCCTCATTGATGGTCAGCGAGCCGACGGCCATGTGAGCGTTCTTCAGCATCACCTGCAGACAGACAGAGAGAGAGGTGAGACACACACACACACACAACACACAACACACGCAAGAAACACCCAAGCAACCACCCCTGGTACCCTAGCAACCGCATAGCAACACCATAGCAACCACCCCAGGTACCCAAGCAACCTCCCAGAGCACCCTAGCAACTGCATAGCAACCGACCTGGGTACCTTAGCAACCGCATAGCAACAGCCTAGCAACCACCTGGAGTACCCTAGCAACCACATAGCAACACCTTAGCAACAACCCCAGGCACACTAGCAACCGCATAGCAACACCCTAGCAACCACCCAGGTACCCTAGCAACCGCATAGCAACACCATAGCAACCGACCTGGGTACCTTTGCAACCGCATAGCAACCACTCACACAACACACACACACACAGGTGAGACACACACACACATCACACAACACAGACACAGACACGCACATACGCACACACACACACACACCACACACACACACACACACACACACACACATCACACACACACACACACACACACACACACACACAAGACACACACACTCCCACTCAGACACACACACACCACACACACACACACAGATTTCTAGTGGTTTATAGCCGCCTCTACATGTGAACACTATAAAAATATCACATCAATACAGCTCAAGCGCGCTCTGAGAGGCCTGCTAGCTTCCTTCCCAGCATTCATAGCTGCACTGTGTTGAGACGAGGCCAGATATGAGACGAGAGATTCTAGATCAACAACAGACAGAAAGTGGGTTATCACACTGTCTCTCTCTCTCTCTCTCTCTGTCTGTCTGTCTGTCTCTCGCTCTCTCTGTTGGTAATTTTAGCTCTAAATACCTGAACTTCACTTCACACGACTAAACTGGGGCACGACAGAGAGTGTGTGTGTGTGAGTGTGTGTGTGTGGTGTGTGTGGTGTGTGAGTGAGTGAGTGAGTGAGTGGAGTGTGTGTGTGTGTGTGTGTGGTGTGTGTGTGTGTGTGTGTGTGTGGTGTGTGTGTGAGTGTGTGTGTGTGTGTGTTGTGTGTGTGTGTGTGTGTGAGTGTGTGAGTGTGTGTGTGAGTGTGTGTGTGTGTCTCACGATGGGATGCCAGTGTGAGAAACGTAGATTGAAACCCTGAGCATTTTTCAGCATAAAGACACACACAGCTGTCTAAATGAGGACACTGCACACTCCACAAAGACTTTGATTGTTTTTATAGACCGCTAATTATAAACACGAACGTGGACTTCGTTCACAAGCCGTACCTCTCCCACCATCCCGTTCCACGTGCCGTTGATCTTCTTGCCGTGTTTGCCGTTGGTGACCAGATAAAGGTCGTAGGTGAACTTCACAGACTTGGCGATCTTCTTCAGGATGTCGATGCAGAAGCCTTTACAGCAGCGCTTGATGTAGACGGCAGGTTCCCCCGTCTTATTCCTGGCAGACAGACGACAGAGACACGTAGATTTCTCTATTAACCCTCTGGTCATGTTCGGCTATTTTAGACCAAAATAAAAATTAAAAAAATAAAATAAAAAAAATTTGCTACTTCATCGGAATGCTTACGAAACTCGGTGACCTTTATGGCAGTCGCTATGTGACCCCCCCCCCCCATAAAAAATCGTGGACTTGATTCGAAAAAGCAAAATTGGTCGTTAAAAAAAAAAAAAAAAAATCCTACTTCATCGGAATGCTTACAAACTCGGTGACCTTTATGGCAGTCGCTATGTGACCCCCCCCCCCCCCCCCCCATAAAAAATCGTGGACTTGATTCGAAAAAGCAAAACTGGTCGTTAAAAAAAAAAAAAAAAAATCGCTACTTCATCGGAATGCTTACAAAACTCGGTGACCTTTATGGCAGTCGCTATGTGACCCCCCCCCCCCCCATAGAAAATCGTGGACTTGATTCGTAAAAGCAAAATGGTCGTAAAAAAAATTAAAAAAACGCTACTTCATCGGAATGCTACGAAACTCAGTGACCTTTACGGCAGTCGCTTATGTGACCCCACCCCCCCCCCCCAATAAAAATCGTGGACTTGATTCGAAAAAGCAAAATGGTCGTAAAAAAAAAAAAAAAAATCGCTACTTCATCGGAATGCTACGAAACTCGGTGACCTTTATGGCAGTCGCTATGTGGACCCCCCCCCCCCATAAAAATCGTGGACTTGATTCGAAAAAGCAAAATGGTCGTAAAAAAAATTAAAAAATCGCTACTTCATCGGAATGCTACGAAACTCGGTGACCTTTATGGCAGTCGCTATGTGGCCCCCCCCCCCATAAAAATCGTGGACTTGATTCGAAAAAGCAAAATGGTCGTAAAAAAAATAAAATATCGCTACTTCATCGGAATGCTACGAAACTCGGTGACCTTTATGGCAGTCGCTATGTGGCCCCCCCATAAAATCGTGGACTTGATTCGAAAAAGCAAAATGGTCGTAAAAAAAAAAAAATATCGCTACTTCATCGGAATGCTACAAAACTCGGTGACCTTTATGGCAGTCGCTATGTGGCCCCCCCATAGAAATCGTGGACTTGATTCGTAAAAGCAAAATGGTCGTAAAAAAAAAAAATCGCTACTTCATCGGAATGCTACGAAACTCGGTGACCTTTATGGCAGTCGCTATGTGGCCCCCCCATAGAAATCGTGGACTTGATTCATAAAAGCAAAATGGTCGTAAAAAAAACAAAATATCGCTACTTCATCGGAATGCTTACAAAACTCGGTGACCTTTATGGCAGTCGCTATGTGGCCCCCCCATAGAAATCGTGGACTTGATTCGAAAAGCAAAATGGTCGTAAAAAAAACAAATATCGCTACTTCATCGGAATGCTACGAAACTCGGTGACCTTTATGGCAGTCGCTATGTGACCCCCCCCCCCCCCATAAAAATCGTGGACTTGATTCGAAAAAGCAAAATGGTCGTAAAAAAAATAAAATATCGCTACTTCATCGGAATGCTACGAAACTCGGTGACCTTTATGGCAGTCGCTATGTGACCCCCCCCCCATAAAAAATCGTGGACTTGATTCGAAAAAGCAAAATGGTCGTAAAAAAAAAAAAAATATCGCTACTTCATCGGAATGCTTACAAAACTCGGTGACCTTTATGGCAGTCGCTATGTGACCCCCCCCCCCCCCCATAAAAATCGTGGACTTGATTCGAAAAAGCAAAATGGTCGTAAAAAAAAAAAAAAATATCGCTACTTCATCGGAATGCTACGAAACTCGGTGACCTTTATGGCAGTCGCTATGTGACCCCCCCCCCCCCCATAAAAATCGTGGACTTGATTCGAAAAAGCAAAATGGTCGTAAAAAAAAAAAAAATATCGCTACTTCATCGGAATGCTACGAAACTCGGTGACCTTTATGGCAGTCGCTATGTGACCCCCCCCCCCCATAAAAATCGTGGACTTGATTCGAAAAAGCAAAATGGTCGTAAAAAAAAAAAATATCGCTACTTCATCGGAATGCTACGAAACTCGGTGACCTTTATGGCAGTCGCTATGTGGACCCCCCCATAGAAATCGTGGACTTGATTCGTAAAAGCAAAATGGTCGTAAAAAAAAAAAAAAAGAAAATCGCTACTTCATCGGAATGCTACGAAAACTCGGTGACCTTTGTGGCAGTCGCTATGTGAGCCCCACCCCCCCATAAAAATCGTGGACTTGATTCGTAAAAGCAAAGTGGTCATAAAAAAAAAAAAAAAAACGCTACTTAGTCGGAATGCTACGAAACTCATTGATCTTTATGGCAGTCGCTATGCGACCCCCCCCCCAATAAAAATCGTGGACTTGATTCGAAAAAGCAAAAATGGTCGTAAAAAAATATCGTCACACTTGTGTTGTTTTTCTCGAACAAAAATGACCGCCATAGGAAATTAATGGGAAATACGCAAATATACAAAAACGCGGAAATGTCAAAGACGTAGATCTCCGCATCAAAGGAAATTTACTAAAGTGATTTTATGTCCATAGAAAGCACATTAAATTTAAGTAAAGTGTCTACTTTTAAGGTTTCAAATGGAGAATAAAATATAAAAATTCAAAATCGTCATTCAGCGTAACACAATATTTACGTTAAAATTCAAACATGCTTATTCTGACTTGTACATATTAAAATATATAAAAGAATAAGCGCGTATATTAAATTTTATTGTGTTTTAAATGAGTAAAAAATTCTTACCGACAAATGGGCGAAACCTAGGATTAGTAGCAAATTTTAAGTAATTAGTCGTTTAATATGTCATAAATTGATTTTTGTTGTAAATATGCCAAGACTAGATTGTTACACCGATTGACGTTTTAGTGTCCGTCTTCTGTAAATCAGGGAAAAATGTACGATATTAATTTTTGGCTCAGAAAAACAAAAACACAATTGCAATTACATTAAACGGAAAACTTTTAAATTTTAATGTGCATATTCAGAGGCTCCGTAGCGTACATGATTATGTCATCACATTTAGACAGCACTGATTGGTCAGAAGAAACCAATGCATTTCGTCCCTCTGAGCCAATCAGAGACGATTGTTGAGGCTTAGCCCCTCCCCCGAGCCCTGATTGGTTCAAGCTGTCACACATTCAACCAATAAACATAGGTTTTGGGCTTTCGAAAGATTCTTTGATAATAGACCTGTTTTTTCACTGAAAAGCGACAATAATAATATTGTAATAAATGGCTATAACTTGCTTTAGGGATGTTTTATATGGACAAAATTTTTTTTGGAAGTGTAAAACACCCAGATACAACTTTCTGAAGAATAAAATCCAAGTTTCTGTTTGAGTAAACAGTAAAAAAACACCCAATTATTGCTTGCGTTTTTCTTAAAATTCTGTAAATTCATTCATTCTTAGAGAAAACAAAGGGAAAACTGGGGCTAGACTGAAACTGCTCTTATTTATAATGATGCAGAAACGTACAGGTGTGTCAGGTGCCCCAAAAATGTTCTAGGTCTTTAAGGATTAATTGAAAAATTATATACAATTAATTATTGCTCTGTTTTATATCTTATACAGAAAATAGTCCATAATTTAGATATGGATATAAATTGGTAACATGAAATGCACTCAAAATGCAAAATATTAAAGAAATACATTTGTGAGTGAGTGTGTGTGTGTGTGTGTGTGTGTGTGTGTGTGGTGTGTGTGCGTGCATGCGTATGTGTGTGGTGCATGCGTGTGTGTGTGATGTGTATCGTGTGTGCGTGCATGCGTGTGTGTGGTGTGTCGTGTGTGTGTGCATGCTGTTGTGTGTGCGTGCATGCGTGTGTGTGCGCAGTGATGTCGCATGGTGTGTGAGTGTTCGTGTGTGTGTGAGTGTTGTGTGTGCGCTGCATGCGTGTGTGTGTCGCTGTGCATGTGTGCGACCTGGTATTTATCACGTCCTGGGGACCAAATGTCCCCACAAGGATAGTAATACCAGTAAATCTTTATCTTGTGGGGACATTTTTT
The DNA here is from genome assembly GCA_023376895.1 of Aspiorhynchus laticeps. NCBI lineage: Eukaryota > Metazoa > Chordata > Actinopteri > Cypriniformes > Cyprinidae > Aspiorhynchus > Aspiorhynchus laticeps. Next base: position 36,289 of record JALXFT010003659.1, on the reverse strand, counting down.
GGTCCCCATGAGGAAACAAGCTTATAAATCATACAGCATAATGTTTTTTGAAAATCTAAAAATGCACACAGTCTCCTGTGAGGGCTAAGTTTAGGTGTAGGGTAGGTGTAGGGCAATAGCACATACAGATTGTTCAGTATAAAAACCATTACGCCTATGGAGAGTCCCCATAAAACATGGAAACACAACATGCGTGCGAGTGTGTGTGTGTGCGTGCGTGTGTGCGTGCGTACGTGTGTGTGTGTGCATGTGTGTGTGCGTGCATGCGTGTGTGTGTGCGTACGTGTGTGCGTGCATGCGTGTGTGTGTGTGTGTGTGTGTGCGTGCGTGCGCGTGTATGTTTACAGTGATTTGAGCTGCTTGCGGCAGGGGACCGTGTTCCTCATGCAGGTGCCGCTGAGTGGATCCACTTCCTCCACCATCACGAACGGAGCCTCCTCCAGCGTCACGATGGACAGATGATCGTCCTCTCGGTTCTCCGTCCCGGAGTAGAGCTCGAACCTCGGCCACACGTGAAACTTCATCGACAGAGAGCCGTTCTCCCACTTACCCACCTGCACACACACACACACACACACACACACACACGCACACACGCGCGTCAGTGCTTCATTACACCGCGCTCGAGAGCGTCACATCCACACGGCTCTTACTCTGTCCCACTGTCGGTCCTTGTTCAGCAGGATGATCACCAGTTTAGGGTGCATCTGATAGCCGTCCTCGCTGAAGGAGAGATTCCGGCCCTCGAACGTCACGTTCATCAGATACCTGAGAAGCACACTACAGTCATTACACTTCTGTTCAGCTGCTCAACACACACACACACACACACACACACTCTTTCTGATGCTCAAACACACACCAAATCTGCACAACCACACACTAATGCTCAGCCTTTGACTCAGTTTGCAGCTTCATAAAACACTTTTTGCAAAACACAACACACAATTCTCTATGTAACACACACATATCTAACAGGAGTTAATATCACGTAAAAGTAAAAAGTAAAAGGATCGCTGTCATCTGTCTGTCGGTACTTATTGATGTTTTTATGGTTTCATTGTGTGACATATGTATTGTGTTGTTATGGCAACCACAACCACTGCAGCTTCCAACCTCCTCCCCTGTGTTACCATGGAAACCATCGCCACGAGAGAGAGAGAGAGAGAGAGAGAACACAAGCTGCTCTATATCACATCTCTGTACAGATCTGAGAAACACACACGCACGCGCGCGACACACACACACACACACACACACACACACACACACACACACAGTTGGTGTTAGTGTTATAGTGTGTGTGTGTGTGTGTGAGAGTGTGTGCTTGAGAGTGTGTGTGTGTGATTGTGTGAGAGTGTGTGTGTGTGTGTGTGTGTGTGTGTGTGTGCGCGTGAGAGTGTGTGCTTGAGAGAGTGTGTGTGTGTGTATGTGTGTGTGTGTGTATGTGTGTGTGTGATATATGTGTTTGTGTGAGTCTGACCTGAGCACCTCGTTGCTGATGGGGCTCTTCCTCTCCGGGGCCCCGTGGCACTCAGACTTGAGCAGTGTGTGTGGCCCTCGGTCCATCATCATGGTGGAGGTGGCGGAGGCGATCACAGCCACACCGTCACGCACACGCGCCTCCAGACCGTAATCCCACTCGTCGTACGACACCGAGATCATGCCTGCGCCGTTACAGATCAGTCCAACACAACCAGCAACACTCAACAGACTTCAACTCAAACACAATAGAACACGCAGCTTGATTTGATGGACTAAAAACTAAAACTGACATAAAAATGAATTAAACCTACACTCATCTCAACTAGGGATGCACGATATTTGAATTTTGCCGATATCTGATATGCCGATATTTTTCATCTAATTTTGGCCGATAACCGATATATTTATTTTTGTTTGGAAACAACACCAAGTCTCTCCTGTGCGGAAATTATAAACACATTATTTTCAATTTTGGTTAGTTTTAACAAAAAATTATTCGTTAGAATTAAACAATAATGAAGTTATTTTATAACGAGAGTACATTGAATCTTTGAAAATAATTATAAATCATATAATTATATATATATTTTTTTTTTCGAAGGATGCAGTTGTAACCTTATTATTTTAAGATTTAACATTTATAGATGTCTACAGCAAAAGAGATGTAAAATTATTTTAGAGTTCAAACATATAACAAACATATTACACATTAATGAAAAAAATCTGTATATGTAAAATGACTAAATTTACTAAAAAGTGTCATTTTTTTCATTTTTTTTTTTTAATGTAAGCTATAACTTCTGACCTTTAAATCAAAACATACTCATGATTTTATGACACTGATAATGCTTTATTCAGATATATGTGACCCTGGAGCACAAAACCAGTCATAAAAGTCAATTTATTGAAATTGAGATTTATGCATCATCTGAAAGCTGAATAAATAGCTTTCCATTGATGTATGGTTTGTTATGATAGAACAATATTTGGCTGAGATACAACTATTTGAAAATCTAAATATTGAGAAAATCACCTTTAAAAGTTGTTCAAATGAAGTTCTTAGCAATGCATATTACTGATCAAAAATTAAGTTTTGATTTATTTATGGTAGGAAATTTACAAAATATCTTCATTGAACATGATCTTAATATCCTAATGATTTTGGGCATAAATGAAAAATGTATAATTTTGACCCATACAATGTATTGTTGGTTATTGCTACAAATATACCTGTGCTGCTTATGACTGCTTTTGTGCTCCAGAGACACAATACTTGAATTTTTTTTTAGAAGTAAGTCAACAGCGCCCCCCAAGTAAACGCATAATCTTGTATATTCATTCTTAAATTAAATGCAGCGATGCAAAACAGTTCATCTAATCATCATTCAGGCAAAAGTTTGCTTCAAGAATGAGTCACACACTGCTGACGTGATTAATCGCTAGCAAAACCTGAGCACATGTGAGTTATTCCTCTTATCGGTAAGACATATCGGCATAATTTTTCATATCGGGCCGATGCCGATATTTACATTTTAACCCATTATTGGCCGATTCCGATATCGGTCCGATAATATCGTGCATCCCTAATCTCAATGCACAAAAATGGTGTGAAAATTTAATATAAAGCCCTATTTGGAGGGGACTAGTTTTCTAAACTATGTTTGAGTATGTGCTAATTCAGACAGGACTAATATCTCAGTATTTATTACGGAGGTGGGAGGGTCTGTTTCGTACATCTGGGCATCGCAGAGATAACGTGCTCTGTACTATGTTTACATTGCATATAGTCATTTAGATCGATTACCATAGTACAACCCCAGTTTTACTACAAATACCATGGTGAAGTTAAATAGTTAAATAGTATAGCAAAACCATGGTTAATGTGTGGTTACTTTAGTGTAACATTTTTGTTTTTTATTAATTTGTAGTAAAACCATGTTTAATTTTCATAAAGGTACATATGTAATTAAAACATTATGTAATTGAGTGTTTATGGTAATTCACGTTAGCTAGTCTGGGGTAAAGCGAGCCTCACCTGTGGAGCTAGTCTGGGGTAAAGCGAGCCTCACCTGTGGAGCTAGTCTGGGGTAAAGCGAGCCTCACCTGTGGAGCTAGTCTGGGCTAAAGCGAGCCTCACCTGTGGAGCTAGTCTGGGGTAAAGTGAGCCTCACCTGTGGAGCTAGTCTGGGGTAAAGGAGCCTCACCTGTGGAGCTAGTCTGGGGTAAAGTGAGCCTCACCTGTGGAGCTAGTCTGGGGCTAAAGTGAGCCTCACCTGTGGAGCTAGTCTGGGGTAAAGTGAGCCTCACCTGTGGAGCTAGTCTGGGCTAAAGTGAGCCTCACCTGTGGAGCTAGTCTGGGGTAAAGTGAGCCTCACCTGTGGAGCTAGTCTGGGGTAAAGTGAGCCTCACCTGTGGAGCTAGTCTGGGCTAAAGTGAGCCTCACCTGTGGAGCTAGTCTGGGCTAAAGTGAGCCTCACCTGTGGAGCTAGTCTGGGTAAAGTGAGCCTCACCTGTGGAGCTAGTCTGGGCTAAAGTGAGCCTCACCTGTGGAGCTAGTCTGGGCTAAAGTGAGCCTCACCTGTGGAGCTAGTCTGGGCTAAAGTGAGCCTCACCTGTGGAGCTAGTCTGGGCTAAAGTGAGCCTCACCTGTGGAGCTAGTACTGGGCTAAAGTGAGCCTCACCTGTGGAGCTAGTCTGGGGTAAAGTGAGCCTCACCTGTGGAGCTAGTCTGGGGTAAAGTGAGCCTCGCCTGCGGAGCTAGTCTGGGCTAAAGTGAGCCTCACCTGCAGAGCTAGTCTGGGCTAAAGTGAGCCTCACCTGTGGAGCTAGTCTGGGGTAAAGTGAGCCTCACCTGCGGAGCTTGTCTGGGCTAAAATGAGCCTCACCTGTGCAGCTAGTCTGGGCTAAAATGAGCCTCACCTGCGGAGCTAGTCTGGGCTAAAGTGAGCCTCACCTGTGGGAAACTCGGGCGGGATGTGGTCAGCGTCGCCCGCCACCAGAGACGGCACGATCCAGGTGTATCCGTAGCCCGTCAGCCCCACCGAGTGCGCCACCTCGAAGATGACGTTGGCCTCCTCTTTGGTGGAGTAGAGCAGGATGACAGGGCTCTGCAGCTTCTTCAGCTGGTTCTGGATCTTGGCGTCTCCGTCGTCCACGGACATGTCCAGCAGCAGCACCTCCTCCAGCTCCCAGCCCACAAAACTGTTCTCGATGGTGCTGCGGATCTGAGGACGGGGGCACGTCATACACACAGACACCATTGACTCCTCTCCCAAAATGCACTGACTTCTCTAAAATATGAGACTCCAGTGTTTCAGGAGTTATTGCTTATTCCATAACTGAGTCTACAAGATGCTTCAAGAAAGCTCCCTGCAAAGCTCTTGAGAAACTCTCCTCTGGACAAAAGCTGCTTTAACCCCTTAACTATCACCCCCCCCCCTTTTTGAAAGTGCACTATTTAAAGTTAAATTGTTATAATTCATGAGCACTTTTGAATACAGACCTAAGGTTGGGCTCTTTTTAAAGAGCAGATTATTGCAGAAGTGAAATCATTTAAAAAAATTAAAGTAAAAAAAAAAGTGTACTGTACACAAGGAAATGTACTGTACTATGTTTATTTTATATAAAATAAATATTTTACAAAAAATTGATTTTTATCCAAATTTGGCATAAAATTAAAGCCATACGTCTAAATAAGTTGTGTTCCAAATTTGAAGTTGATATTAAAAAAAATTGAGGTTCTTATGCAATTTAGTTTATGCGTTATACCACAAACAGCCACCGGGTGCCATCCAAACCCCTTTGATTTTTTTAATGCATTTTTCTGTCACAAATGTATCTCACACACACACACACACACACACACACACACCACTCACTCTCTCACTCTCACTCTCTCTACTCACACACACACACTCATCACATCACTCACTCACTCACACACACACACACACACACACACACACACACACACACACTTCGTCACTCCTTTGTGAAAAGTGGGGACATCCCTTAGGCGTAATGGTTTTTATTCTGTACAAACTGTATGTGCTATTGCCCTACACCTACCCTAAACCTAAACTTAGCCCTCACAGGAGACTGTGTGACATTTCTACTTTCCACCAAAAAACCTCACTCTGTATGATTTATAAGCGTTTTGAAAAGTGGGGACATGGGTCAATGTCCTGAAAAGTCACCTTCACCTTGTAATACCTGTGTCAACTGTGTCATTATACACATTTATGTCCTGATTTGTCACAAAAACGTGTACACACACACACACACACACACACACACACACTCACACACACACTCACACAACACACACACACACACACACACACACACACACCACACACACACCACCACACACACACACACACACACACACACAACACACACACACACACACACACACCTTGGTAACGAAGTCCTGGTATCCGGGGTAGTATGTGGTGACGATGGAGAAGATGTACCAGTCGTACTCCTCCATGATGTATGAGCATGACGGACGCCTGCTGCTCGATCGCCGAGCGGCCCGAACTGAAAGAACATGGAGTTATCGTCCTGCAGAGAGACACACAGAAGTCATGATCCTTTATATCAGCACTTATCGTCCAGCGCTAATCAGCTAGACACCACTGTAAGGCAGACATGTTCACAAGTCGTCTGAAGGTCTTGCAAGTCCAAGTCAAGTCTCAAGTCTTTGAGGTCAAGTCTAAGTCAAGTCTCAAGTCTTTAAAGCGGAGTCCAAGTCACGTCTCAAGTCTTTTTGTGGATCCAAGTCACATCTCAAGTCTTTGTT
>JALXFT010003659.1:17500-25000 GCA_023376895.1 Aspiorhynchus laticeps | reverse complement strand
TATTAGAGATAATCACCATGTTTAGAATAAAACCATCATATTTAAAAACATGATATTAATCATATCATATAATAAAATATCATGTGTTGTTACTACTGTAAATATATATTCAATCATTATTGGATCTCCTTCAATACTTTCAGAATCTTTACTTATTAAAATGATTTTGTTTCTGTAGTTTTTTATATTTACATATTTTAACGACGGTATATTTATTGAACAAAAATTAATCTATCTAATCTATCTATCCTAGCAACATGCTTATCATGTTAGAAACATGCTAATGACATACTAGTAACTTTCTCAAGCTAACCTAAAGTGTGTCTCGACGAACTTTTTTATCTAGTTATTATTATTATTACTGTACGTGAGTACTATTATCTCCGTCATCTCTGATGAAATCGTCCGTGTTTTCTATGCATCGGCGCTGTTTTTAACGTACTGCTTGAATGCATATGTATTGTTTTCATTAAAATTGACTGATTCAGATTAGTCATTATTATTGTATTACTAGGTTGACCACCCTATAGAGCTGTTTCAGGACAGTAGATGTGATTTTGTGGGACACGTGCGAAGCCGATACATTTAGACTACTACTGTTATACTTTGTAAATACTGATTTACACTAGTTGGCATATGCGCCAGTGTATGTAACTCAGGAGAGAGGATAATTTTTGAGCGCGCATATATAACGTCTGATCGATAGAAAGCTTTCCAATACATGCATTATCTTCAAAAGTGGTCCTGACTAAAATCATGTTTAGTAAAGTTCACACAGCAACAGTGTGTGTGTGTGTGAGTGTGTAGTGAGTGTGTAACTGATTGTGGCGTCCTGGCAGCAGGCATCTTTGGCACAGAGCTCTGTGTAATTGACTGAGCACAACTCATACACTCATTCAGCTGTCTCTCTCTCTCTCTCTCCTTCTCTCTGTGATGATCAGCAGACAGCAGGACAGAGGAAGGACGAACAGAAGGAGAGATGCAAAGAGGAGCAGCGTGACAGAGAGAGAGAGAGAGAGAAAGAGTCGTCTGAAACGAGAAGTCAAGGCAGTAGAACAGGAGAAGAGAGAGAGAGAGAGATAGGAGCCCTAAATATGTGTCCTAGTTCTGTGCTCTTTAAAGGGGAGCACACATGATACAGTCACTATCTAAACCAGGCCACAGAGAGAGAGAGAGAGATGGAGAAACAGGTGAGACTCTCTCTCTCTCTCTGTTGAAGGTCAGGCACTGAAGGTCGTCCTGTCTGACCTCTGACCCCTCAAGCTCTGTATCTACTATCACAGACATCAGATCACGTTCATCATCACAAAAGGTCACAGAACTCACGTTTTTGGATCATTTTTCGGATCAGCGGTCAGAAAACGTAACTGTGCTTTCCATTAATTACTAAAAGAACACTAAGTACTTTTTCCAATTCTATCTAATCTAATAAAATTCTAATATCATTAAAAACAAGTGAACTCTCAGGAATAAAATAAGAACAAATAAACTACTTACATGCACAGATAAATGCTTGAGTGTGAAAACAGTGCGCGAGTACCGAATAAAGTTCTCTTTCACCTCTTCTTGTGCTTGAACGGTTTAAAGTCGCTTGAATGTTTACAATGGCAAGACTTAAAAACATGGTTAAACTTTGCAGCTAATCCATGAACCTGGGCCTGGTCAACTACGATCTGTTTAAACCCTAATCACAAGAATACCTATTAAAGCTACAGAAGTTACTTAGTTAAGAGCAGCGAGTGGTTCCCTGTTTTTCTCTTGTTGTTTGATTGACATTATTAACATAAGACATGCACGGATCCATTATATTGACACATATCTGATATTTTCTTGACTGTTTACGTTCTGTTGAGATGTTACCAACTATGTTGACTTGGATACTTATCAAGACAGCCATTCTAAAACATCATTTTGTGTGTGTTTTCTCAAGATGAACTCAATTTGGTACTCGAGTGCTGTTGAAGCAGTACAACCAGACCAGCAGAAACCAGCACAAGCCAGTATAAACCAGCACAAACCAGCACAAGCCAGCATAAACCAGCACAAACCAAAATAGAGCAACACAAACCAGCATAAACCTACAAAATCAGCAAAAACCAGCATAAACCAGCACAAAACCCAAATAACGCTGCAAAAACCAACATAAACCAGCACAAGCCAAAATAAAGCAACACAAACCAGCATAAGCCTACAAAATCAGCATAAACCAGCACAAACCCAAATAACGCCGCAAAAACCAACATAAACCAGTACAAGCCAGCACAAACCAGCACAAGCCAAAATAAAGCAACACAAATCAACATAAACCAGCACAAGCCAGCATAAACCAGCACAAGCCAGCATAAACCAGCACAAATCCAAATAACGCCGAAAAAAACAACATAAACCAGCACAAGCCAAAATAAAGCAACACAAACCAGCATAAACCAGCAAAAGCCAGCATAAACCAGCACAAATCCAAATAACGCTGCAAAAACCAACATAAACCAGCACAAGCCTACAAAATCAGCATAAACCAGCACAAACCAAAATAAAGCAACACAAACCAGCATAAACCAGCACAAGCCAGCATAAACCAGCACAAACCAAATAACGCAGCAAAAACCAACATAAACCAGTACAAGCCAGCATAAACCAGCACAAATCCAAATAACGCCGAAAAAAACAACATAAACCAGCACAACCAAAATAAAGCAACACAAACCAGCATAAACCAGCAAAAGCCAGCATAAACCAGCACAAATCCAAATAACGCTGCAAAAACCAACATAAACCAGCACAAGCCTACAAAATCAGCATAAACCAGCACAAACCAAAATAAAGCAACACAAACCAGCATAAACCAGCACAAGCCAGCATAAACCAGCACAAACCCAAATAACGCAGCAAAAACCAACATAAACCAGTACAAGCCAGCATAAACCAGCACAAGCCAAAATAAAGTAACACAAACCAGCATAAACCAGCACAAACCCAAATAACGCAGCAAAAACCAACATAAACCAGTACAAGCCAGCATAAACCAGCACAAGCCAGCATAAAGCAGCGTATGACAATATAAACCTGTGTAAAACTACACAAACAAGCCTGGATCTCAGTACAGAGAATCCTTCTAGCATAAAGTGACAGTTCACCCAAAAACGTCTCATTCCTCGTGTCACCCCTGAAAGACTTGACAGAAGATATTATGAAGATCAGTGTAGCGCATTGACTTCCGTCACTGAGACACTCCTCAAGATATCCTCTGCTGTTCCACTGAAGTCATACACAACTAAACATTGTGCTCTTGTAAAATAAAGGAAACGCCACTTTCTCAAGAGACAAATGAGCCATAATTCTGCATACAGGCTGCTAATTGTTGCAGGGTTTTTTCAGTAAGTGATGACAGTAACGATAATATTTTGGGCGAACTATTCCTTTAATCAGCATTAATATATGTCTTCTGTTACAGCTGAAATTAAAGTTGAGCAACATTACTACTAATATTTGCACATAATCTGTATCCCTAGAGAAATTAAAAATATTGGTCCAGACTTCAAATTAAAACATTTGGTCGTATTCAATTCTTGTTTTTATGATTCTAAACTTTTACATTTATACTCTCTGTACCCCCCCCCCCCCCCCCCCCCCCTTTAAACAGCTTCCGTGCTGTTTGGATGTTGCATGTTTAATAAAAAGCTGTATTGTATGAAGTGCTAGACAAACACGCGCGACCTGACTAGCAGCGAACGCTTGTCTGGGTCCTCTGTGAAGCTGGTGGTTTGACATTGTGAAGGTTGCGCGCGGTAAGCGCTGGACAGGACGCGTGGGCCGAGCAGCGGTTCTTCATCTTCATCGGCGTGTTTAGCGGAGAGAGAGAGAGAGAGAGACGAGCGCGGTGTGATTCTGCAGCGTTTAGAGCTCATGGCCTCGTGTGTGTGTGTGTGTGTGTGTGTGTGTGTGTGTGTGAGTGTGTGAGTGTGTGTGTGTGTGTGTGTGTGTGTGTGTGAGTGTGGGCGCAGCTCTGACTCACTGCCATCCGACGGCGACCGGATCATTTTCTCTCAGTGTCTGACGCTTCCAGCTGCTCATCATCCTCACACACACACACACACACACACACACACTCACACTCACACACTCACACACTCACACTCACACACACTCTCACACACCCACACACACACACCGTCTCCCATCATGCATCTCTTCAGAATAACTGTACATTAGCGCTGAAGTTTGGCAAAGATCAGACATTGTATGCCTGAGTTATATAACAACTTCCTGTTTCATGGTGAAACATTGAAATGTGTCACAGACACGCCCTTCAAGGAAAACTCAAGATCTTCACAATTTAACATCACCAAGGGCTTTAGATTAGACCGACCAAATTTGGTGTTGATCTGATTAAATCTCTGGGAGGAATTCGTTAAGAAAACTAAACAGACACCAAATTCGCAGAGAAAATTAAAAATAACCGACTTCCTGTTGGGTTTCGGATTTTGCTCCAAGAGACTTTTTTGTAGTTATTGGTGTTTTACATACGTGTACCGATTTTCGTACATGTACGTGAAACATAGCGAGAGCCGCGCTCCGTTGAAAGTGAATAGCTGGCGCTATCGAGCCATTTTGCCACACCCTCTTCTGAAACCCATATCAGATGTAAATTTTCGGCACTTCTGTATAATAGCAACATTAGCTTAGCGGCCAAGATCATGAAGGAGCCTCCCTTTACGCCCAATTTAACATTACCAAGCGCTTTAGATTACACCGACCAAATTTGGTGTTGATCTGATAAAATCTCTAGGAGGAGTTCGTTAAAAAAACTACGCACAGAATTTGCAGAGAAAATTCAAAATAACTGACTTCCTGTTGGGTTTCGGACTTCGCTCCAAGAGACTTTTTTGTAGTTATTGGTGTTTTACATATGTGTACCGATTTTCGTACATGTACGTGAAACATAGCAGGGACCGCACTTCATTGAAAGTCGAGCTATTTTGCCACACCCACTTCTGAAACCCATATCAGATGTAAATTTTGGCACTTCTGTATAATAGCAACATTAGCGCATGTACCTTAGCGGCCATGATCATGGAGGAGCCTCCCTTCACGCCCAGGATGGGGATGTGCGTCTGCGTGGAGATGAAGTCCAGGATCTGCGCGATGGCCTCCTGGTCGGTGTCGTCTCCGAACACCACGCCCTGCAGCCAGTGCTCCGTCATCAGGTCGCAGATGCTCTTGATGATGCTCTTAGGGTCCGTCTCGTTCATGGTGAGCATCTCCACGTTGGGCGCCAGCGGCATGTGGCCAAAGTCGTCTTTGTCGCGCATGCCGGCGAGCGCCACCTCACTGGAGTTTCCCACCAGCACCACCGCGATGCTCAGGCCCTGCATCAGCTTGGAGACGGGAGTATAATGCGCCATTGACGACGGGATGTTGTGGGCCACGCCCCCTCCGCCCCGCTCGCGCCGCGATTGGACGGCCAGCGGCAGGAGGAGGAGCAGACACACGGTCAACAGCTGCTGCAGCGACGGGCGGGGCCAGTGACGCGGGGGCGGAGCCACCACGTGAAGCCACGCCCGCCTTTCCCGAGAGGGTGGAGCTAAGCCACGGTAAATGCAGACGGACATGATGGAGGAGCGAAAAACCTGCGAGAAAAACAGACAGAGGTTACAGCTCAGTGCAAGATATCTACGCAAAGAGGACCTCACCGTTGTTTTTATTATTCCTGAAGTGGGAGGATCTTAAGCGTTAATCGGAAATTAGGAAACGAGCACCTGGAATGTGCTAATGATATGTGGATTTCAGTGGAGAACCGTCCAGAAACGCTTGTGTGGATATTAATATCATCCACTTCAAAAGATATACTGAGTGCATCTGGACCAAAGAGCCGGTTCCTGTCAAAACTGAACACCACAGAACAAAAGCTCACACTGAACGTCACGAGAGAGAAGAGAGAGAGGGATGGAGCGACCAAAACCAGCACAAAACACTATTATCACACAATTAACAAAATATTTAAAATCACACCGCAGCTGAAAGATTTGGAGTGATATGACAACCAACAAATGCAATATTCAATAAATGCATTGATAATAACAAATTCAACAACCCTATGCTACACATGAATATCTTCAAATATGGCCACGTTATAGATGATTAGTTACATATCTTACATATATTCTGCATTATAATCAATAGTGTAAAAAATAATATATATATATATTAGTGCTGTCAAACGATTAATCGCAATTAATCGCATCCAAAATAAAATTTTTGTTTGCATAATATATGTGTGATCTGTATATATTTATTATATATATATATAAATACACACACATACAGTATATATTTTGAAAATATTTACATGCATTTACATGTTTATATTTATATTATAAATAAATATATTTAATATATAAAAATATTTTTTTTCTGAAATATATACATGCATGTGTATATACTGTATATATATATATATAAATAATAAATATACACAGTACACACACATATATTATGTAAACAAAAACTTTAATTATCTACGCGATTAATCACGATTAATCGTTTGACAGCATTAATATATATATGTATATATATATATATATATATATATATATATATATATATATATACACATATACATACATATATATATTTTTTTTTTATTAAAATCATGGAGAACAAATTGACTCTAAATAGATCAGAAATGAACACTGAACACACACAAAAAGCTGCAACGTTTCCACACTGGAAGGGATGCAGAAATTGCAGGATCTACATCTCAAGCTTGAAAAACCAACAACAACAACAACAACAACAGAGACAGATGAACTAAACCTGGCCCCGCACAGAGGTGAGCAAATAAGGGCCCTAGCGCCCCGAGGTGTGTTCCTGAGCGAGAGACGGCCGGTGTCTGTGACACACATGAATAGTGCAGCAGCAGTTTCAATATTTGATGCGTCTTCAGCCTGTTTATTATGGATGAGATAAACTCTCCCCTGACGAGCAGAGAGAGCACGTCCCGCGCCTACACACCGCACAGAGCCGCGCTACACAAGCGCTGCAATCATCGCCGCCGACGGACAGCCTGTGATTACAGACATCAGTTATTCCTCACATACAGGTACGCACTTCTCCAGAAGCTCTCAGTGTTTCGGTCAAGTCAATGTGGACTCCTTTTGGGTTTTTCACAGCACATTCATACAGGTTTGGATGGACATCAGGGACGATACATGACAACCCTTCAGATGAAGATCTGTGGCGTTTTGTACTGGACGTGATGGAGGAGAGGAAAGCGCTTGTGATGCAGAGACTGACACACGGTTCAGGGAACTGAGTCTGCACTTCTCTTGGCCGCTCAGTTTCCATAGCAACCATTAAAATAGACCTCTCGATACAGTTGATGGCCTCACACACTCACACACACACACTCACTCACTCAAACACACTCACTCACTCACTCACACACACACACTCTCACACACACACTCACACTCACAACACACACACACACACACACACTCA
>JALXFT010003659.1:0-7500 GCA_023376895.1 Aspiorhynchus laticeps | reverse complement strand
GATACTGGTGTTCCCATCATGCACTGGGGCATGAATAATTAATAAGGTTGATTTTCCAGTTGTATTTACACTGTTTTATCATTGCGTTTGTTGTTAGGTTTATTAACTTTTTTACATCTGGAGTTAAGTTTCTACTTAAAATGACACGTTCATACTCAAAAATGTTGTGTAGCGAGTATTGTGTTCGTATCTACTAATTATGTAGATATGGTGTCTACATGATGTCTATTGTATTATTTACATACATGTTTCTAAGTAACATACGCTTTTAAAGCATGGTTTAATTAAGTGCTATTTTAAGTAAAATCAGAGTATTGCCAAGCAAGTTAAAAACTGGCAAAGCTAACGTTACTTATTTTCTTTGTTAAATTTACTTAAGTAGATTTTACTTAAGTGAATTTATGTATAATTATGTAATATTTCTTTATGAATGTTAAGTACAATAGTAAGTAGATAGAGCAGTAACAGTAACATTTAATTAAAATGTGTTAGCGCAAATTGTTACGAAGATTTTTTTAAGTAAAATTTTTAAGTAAAAGTTTTACTTAAGTAAAGATTTTTTAAGTAAAATTTTTAAGTAAAATTTTTACTAGTAAAGATTTTTTTAAGTAAAATTTTTACTAAAATTTTTAAGAAATTTAAGTAAATTTTTTTAAGTAAGATTTTAGATTTTAAATTTTAAGTAACTTATAAAGCTTTCAAGTTTAAAACTCAAGATAAGGCCATAGTTCATATTAGGACATTTAAGTACTTTTTATAAACGTGCTCTTAGACAAAAACATTAGCCTTGTTTCCAGTCGGTTAGACAAACCAAATAGGCACGATATTATTAAGATCAATCAGTGCAAGTTTCTTTCAGTTGAAACAGCCTTCAAGACTTACATTTTGTCTGGACAGGCTTAAAACGGGAGGTACGTTATTTAAATAATCAGTACTTAAATGTTTCTTTAAGACAGTTGAAAATAAAGATAACCATTTTATAGGAACAGGTAGAGCTTAAAACCAGGCGTTAGGATTAATTAATGTTGTTAGTGTGTAAATGTGTGTGTAGAGCTTAAAGATAAGTGTACGAATAAAGTGTGAGAGTGTGATGATGTGTGGTTGGTATGTATGTAGTGTGTGTGTGTGTGTGTGTGTGTGTGTGTGTGTGTGTGTGTGTGTGTGTGTGTGTGTGTGTGTGTTGTGGTGTGTGAGTGTGGTGTGTGTGTGGAGTGTGTGTGTGTGTGTGTTGTGTGTGTGTGTGTGTGTGTTTAGTGTTTGTGAGAGGTATGTTGTTAGTGTGTGTTGAAGAAGTTTGTTTACAGTGGTTGAGGTTGATGTTGATAAAAAGTGTAAGTTGAAGGTGTTGAAGCGTGAAGAGCTCAGTTCGTGAGTGGTGTGTGAGGGTTGGTGTAGTAGTGTAGTGGTGATGTGTGAGTGTGGTGTGGTAGAGTTTTGATGTCTGATTGTGTAGTGTGGTGTGTGTGTGTGTGTGTGTGTGTGTGGTGGTGTGTGTGTGGTGTAAGGTGGTTTGTGTTGCAGTGTGTGTGAGGTGTGTGTGTGTGGTGTAGTGTGTGTGGTGTGTGGTGTGTGTGGTGTGTTGTAGGTGTGATGTGGTGTGTGGGGTGAATGTTGGTGTGGTGTGTGAGTGTGGTGTGTGTGTGTGTAATGAGTTCTCTTGTTGACAGCCTCTTGAGTGAAAAGGCTAAAGCCTAAAGGTGTGAGGAAGGTGGTGAGCGGTGTTGTGTGTGGTTGTGGTGTTAGCATGAGAGTGGATGATGAGTTGTGTGGGCGGTAGAAACAGCTTGAGCAAGTTAAGCTGGTGAGTGCGAGCTGTGTATTCGAAGTTCTTAACATTTAAGGTGCGCCACTCATCTGAGGATGCTATTAGTGAGTGGTGAGTGTGTGAGGCGCTAGAAGTGGGTTATTCGCTGGTGTGTGTGTGTGTGTGTGATGTGTGATGTAGGCAGTGGTATGTAGGTTGGTAGTGGTGTGGGGTAGAAAGAGACAGAGGGGAGTTCGGCCCTGTTGTGTGTGTTGTTGTAGTGGATGTGTGCATGGTAGAGAGTGTGTGTGTGTGTGTGTGTGTGTGTGTGAGAGAGAGAGAGAGGAGGTGTGTGTGTGTGTGTGTGAGTGTAGAGTGGATGTGTGTGTGTGTGTGTGTGTGTGTGAGAGAGTGTGAGGGAGATGTGTGTGTGTGTGTGTGTGTGTGTGTGTGGTGTGTGTGTAGTGAGTGGAGAGAGTGTGAGTGTGTGTGTGTGTGTGTGTGTGAGAGAGAGAGAGAGAGAGAGTGTGTGTGTGTGTGTGTGTGTGTGTGTGTGGTGTGTGTGAGTGTGTGTGTGTGTGTGTGTGTGGAGAGAGTGTGTGTGTGTGTGGTGTGTGGAGGAGTGTGAGAGGTGAGTGTGAGTGTGTGTGTGAGTGTGGTGTGTGTGTGTGTGTGTGTGTGAGTGTGATGTGAGAGGTGAGTGGTGGTGTGTGTGTGTGTGTGTGTGAGTGTGGTGTGTGAGTGTGTGTGGTGTGTGGTGTGTGTGTGTGAGTGTGAGTGTGTGTGTGTGTGTGTGTGGTGGTGTGTGGTGTGTGTGATGTGTGTGTGTGTGTGAGTGTGTGTGTGGTGTGTGTGTGTGTGTGAGTGGTGTGTGTGAGTGTGTGTGTGTGTGTGTGTGTGTGTGTGTGTGAGTGGTGTGTGTGTGTCTGAAGCCAACAGATGATCTTAATAAACATACTAGAAATTATACTTGCTAAAAGCTAATTAATGTTTCTGAAAGAAGCTCACCAAGGCTGCATTTATTTGATCAAAAACACTGTAAATTATTGTTAAATATTTTTAAAACAGCTGTTTTCTTGTGAATAGAGTAAACGTACCATTAAGCACACTTCCATTTTTGAGATAAAAAAATTATGTATTATCCTACTTGATGTCTTAACCAATTGATATGTTTGTTACTATATACCTGCTATAATTAGAAGTCAATCAGATCATAGCACGCTGAGATATGAGATATGAAATATGAGATATGAGATATGAGTCTCCATGTGCGTTTTCTAGACGTTTAAGCCTTTATTTTGGATAAGCTTCACTACTTATTGTAAAATTAAGAGATTAATGTTCAGATTTTGCATATTATAACCTAGAACATGGATGTGAGAAATAATAACATTAGATCTAAAAGCTAGTTTTAGCAACATAGCGCAGATGCTACAGAACACAGTTAGCTGACTAGCTGTATACGATTGTGTGCTACGCTAATATATCCATAATATTATAACCTGACAGTTTATTGTTACAGTGCTGTATTTACTGTATATAATATTATCATAAGCTGAGCTTAAAGGGTGAAAATCACCCAATCAATAAGAAAAAGTATAATTTTATAGATATTGTTAATAATAGTTGTACATATTGAGCTTAATACATGAGCTAGACTATGTATTTAACACAAATCCTGTTATTTCAATAAATATTACATTAAATTTATTAAAAATTGTTGCTTCTCCGATTAAGCTCAGTGTCTCTCTTTAAGCTCTTCCACATTGAACGTCTATATAAATATTTCATAAACAGATATTACATATTAACTGATGGTTGTCACTTTAAGTATGAGGCTAGTTTCTGTATATTAAATGTTTTATTGATTTGTGTCATCTGAT
The DNA here is from genome assembly GCA_023376895.1 of Aspiorhynchus laticeps. NCBI lineage: Eukaryota > Metazoa > Chordata > Actinopteri > Cypriniformes > Cyprinidae > Aspiorhynchus > Aspiorhynchus laticeps. The sequence goes on along the minus strand of JALXFT010003659.1, from coordinate 3,873 downwards.
TTATGAATATGTGTTATTTAGCTGAACGTGGACTAGTATAGATGTTGCTTCATTATGAATATGATCAAATTGAGTGCCTTGATTTTAGTGTTCTGCTTATTTTTGTGATTGACTAAAAAAATAAATTTTTACAATTATTAAAAAAAAAAATTATTAATATTTTTAAAAAAATTTTTTTTTTTATGATGTTAGCTTAAAGGCAAGAACACAAATTAATCACAGCCAGATTTTTTTAATTTAATGACGTATATGTTAAATGAAATGCTTTTGTTATTTAAAATAAAATTTAATATTTTTGTCTGAGAGATTAATAGTTTATTGTAACATAAGTTTTTGTACTGAAACAATATGTTGTGTATTAAAAATTTAGATTTTGGTGAGATTAACAGGTACGTGTAATTTATTTCTGTGATCAAATCTGTATTTTCAGCATCATTACTGCATTCTTCAGTGTCACATGATATTCATAAATCATAGTAATATGCTGATTTATTATCAATGCTGGGAATATTAATATTTTTACTATTTAAAATGACTGTTTTCTATGTGAATATGTGTTAAACTGTAATTTCAGCATAATTACTGCAGTCTTCAGTGTCACATGATATTCATAAATCATAATAATATGCTGCTCAAGAAACATTATTATGATTATTATCAATGTTGAAAACAGTTTTTTTAATAGAACGTTCAAAAGAGCGGCATTTATTGGAAATAGACTCTTTTATAACATTATAAATGGCTTTCGTTGCCAATGATGTGTTAATATTAATTAATTTATTGAACTAACTTAACCCCAAGTTTATGAATTGTAGGTTTCTAGAAACATGTGAAGAAATTATTTCAAAAGCATCAGATTTTTTTGTAAATATGATGATGTATTAAACACATAAGTTGTTTCGCATTTTATAATTTGCATGTTTTTATGGCTAATCGATCACAAAAGGCAGTTTAAATAAGATCTTTCCTTTAAAATCTGCATATTAGTTCGTTAACATCATATAATCTGCATATTTTCTCTGCTTTCTGTCCTAGTTTATGCTTATTGTTTTGCACAGTTAACCTGCAAATGTTTCAGAAATGCTTGACTTAGAAAAAGGGGTCAAAAAAAATTAATACATGTTTTCAGAAATGTTCAAATACACATAAGAGGCATTATCTCATTAAATATGCACTAATTTGCATACACTGGATGAACAAAGCCATATTGAAAATTGTCGACATATTACAGTAAAAGCCTTCAGACTATATAGATCGGAATAAAACTGTGAAATCTGGTGAATGTAAAGTAGGGGGTGGGGGGTTGGGATATTTACATATGCAAATTAATAAAGTGTAATTAATTAAAGACTTAAACGGTGTATTTCTCTGATACAACACATCTCGACCGATGCAAAACATCTAGTTTAATCTCATATAATGAAGTTTGGAATTATTTTGATGAGTTAAAATAACAGAAATATCTAAGTCATCGTGGTTTATTGATGATATAATTTTTACAGTGTACAAAACCCTGGAGAGATACACACACACACACACACACACGACACACACACACACACACACAGACATAAACACACACACACACACACACACACACAAACACAAACACACACACACACATACACACACACACACTCTCTCACACACATCAGCTCGGTCATGAATGAATCCTGCAGTGTGTGCTGAATGAAACCAGAACAACTACAATAAACTACATAACACAACTACATAAATCTCACTCTCCTTTACACACTCACACGCACACACTCACACACACACTCACACACACTCACCGGACAGCGCACACGTCCTCCGGCGGCTCCGGCGGCCCGTTCACATTCACCTCTGCCGAACCGGCTTCACTCCGCATTTAGTCCAGTTGTAAAAGAGCAGAAAGAGGCGCGTGTGTTTGCTCATCTGGTAAGCGCGTCGCAGTCCAGACTCATGAATGAAGCCAGCGAGTCTCCTCAGGAGAAACAGAAGAGAAGAGCTGCATCCAGCGCGATTCCTCTCAGACACAGATATCGACACGACCGCGGAGAGACACGCTGAGGATGATGGAGGGGCTCACACACACACACACACCACACACACACACACGCACGCTCGCTCGCGCGCGCACACAACACACACACACGCGCGGCGCGCACACGCACACTATATGTGGTCTGATGATACTCTCTATTAATGAACAGATTAATTACTCACACACACACTCACACGCGAGCGCACACACACACACACACACACACATATGTGTTCTGATTATACTCTCTATTAATGAACAGATTAATTACTCACACACACACGAGCGCTGGTGCGGCAGATCAATGAATGAAAGACAGGGAAAGATGAGCAGAACAACAGAGATGATGGTTTGTGTGTGTGTGTGTTAGGCTGATGTGTGCAAACACACACACACACACACACACACACACACACAGGTGACACACCAGTAGACACTGAGAGAGAGAGACCAGTAGACATGAACAGAGAGACAGGTGAGTGTATTATAATGTGTGTTTATGATCACACACACACACACACACACACACACACACACACAGCTGACTGAGGTAAGACACACGTCTCTCTCTCTACGTCATATACTGCATGTGTGTGTGTGTGTGTGTGTGTGGTTTGCAAACAGAACACACACTCACACACACACACTACAGTGAACACAAATCAACCTACCTACAACCAAACAATCAGAGGAGGAAGAGGAGGAGAAAAGAAGAAGAAACGCCGCTCACAAATCAGATAAATGATAGATGAGATCGATGGAGAAACAGAGGAGCAGATGAGAGGAGAAAGCGCCTCCCACGACCACGAGGAGGAAGAAGAAGAACAAAAAAAACAAAGAAAAAGACGAATAGTCCGGCCGCCTCCGTGCTGCTGGGTGTGTGTGTGTCCCTCCCTCTGACACACACCTGCTCGCAGCACACACACACACTCACTCACTCACTCACACACATGCTGCTGTCAGGAGGACACACACACACTGCATCTGTATGACTGCGCCAAACACACACACAAACACACTCCAGTGTAGACACCTCTCTCTCTCTTTCTCTCTGTCAGTCTCTCTCTCTCTCTCTCTCTCTCTGTGTCAGGTCTCTCTCTCTCTCTCTCTCTGTCAGTCTCTCTCTCTCTCTCTCTCTCTCTCTCTCTCTCTTGTCAGTGTCTCTCTCTCTCTCTCTCTCTCTATCTCTCTCTCTGTCAGTGTCTCTCTCTATCTCTCTCTCTCTCTCTCTCTCTCTCTCTCTCTATCTCTCTCTCTCTATCTCTGTCAGTGTCTCTCTCTCTCGCTGTGTGTCAGTGTCTCTCTCTCAATTTTTTTCAATTTCAATTGAAAAAAATTCTCTCTCTCTCTCTCTCTCTCTCTCTCTGTGTGAACACAGATCAGATCTGTGTCTCCCTCTGCTGGCAGACCCGTGTAACCTCACACTGCTGATGTACAGCAACCTTGGGCTGTGTCCCAATACATTTTTATATGCCCTTCACTGGCTAACTTCCCTCATTGATCATTGATTATGTTACACGAGCGCCCACTTCTGACAGAACCCTGTCCTAAAGCCCCTGATCACTTACAATCCTCTATAGAGTTGGTTATTGTTTACATTTTTCCCCTTATTAATTTGTTTGCTGCAGCATTCTGTGTGTATATAGGTATGCTCGGGCTGTTACAAATGCAAAAAAAGCAGCTTTACAGTATTAAACAGAGAAATAGTGAACCGTTTTCTTCCAGGAGTTTAATTCTAGGCTGCAGCAAAGTCAGATTGTGCAGAGGATTTATGACATTTTATGTGCGTTAAACTGCAAACTGACGTCAATGTGACTTCTTGGTAGGTTTGAACGAATGTATAG
>JALXFT010001490.1:0-39154 GCA_023376895.1 Aspiorhynchus laticeps | reverse complement strand
TTCGTAAAGCTTTTCGTATTTTCATAACGTTACGAAAGAAATTTACACCTGCTCCAGGCATCTCCTTCTTTTTGGCAAACTGATGACACTGATTTTTGACGCACTGCCGTTATAATATTTTACAAGGTCGTTTGCTCAGTTTATTTATTTATTTATAGCTGAGAACGGTTTAGCTCCAAGGTTTAGCTTTGGCGCTTGTCACTGTCACTTTTTACCCAGCCGTCCAATCAGTGGAGGAAGGGGGCGGGACAAATACCACACCGACCAATCATCCTACATGTACAACAACTGAACAACAATAGAGAAGTTAATATTACTGCTTACTGCATTTTCATATTCAGTAATATTCTTCAAAATGAGATACTAGTAATACGTTAATGCTGTGGCTATTCTACATCATAGCAACCAAATACACAGCTGCTGGAAAAACCTTTGCTTACAGTCTATGGGAAAAACACTGTGCCAACCAAAGCGTGCTTTAGCGCCACCATCTGGTCGTTTTCAAAAGAGCGCCTGACATTTTTCAGCTGGCTAAAAATGCTTTGGTGGATACACGTTATTGAATATTTATTGTTAGCTGTGGGATATTATGTGCGCAGTTGGTTGGTTGGAACTCAGCTGGCCTAATTCTTCGATTAGAAAGAACTGCAGCTACTCCAGAGTGAACATGTCTAATCTCAATGTTTATTGGTTTGTGTGGATATGCACAACATGTGGTTTCTGTCAGAGAACAAAATAAATCTGATAAATATACATGTGATATTATGAAATGACAAATAAACAAAGATAAACTATATACTCTATAAGAACTCCATAGAGAACTATATAATTGTCTGAGGCAATAGTAAATATGACTTAACAAGAGTTTATATTCCTATGAGCACTAAATGCAGCTTTATTAAACAGATCGGCACTGCTGCTGCTGCTGCTTCTAGCAAGTGGTGTCATATTACACTGGTGTGTGCGCTGTTGTAGCGCTCCCGTTGTGCCCTTTCTAATTATTATTAAAATGCCGATCATAGACTGAATAAATATTTACATAAACACACATGACAAGCAATGCTCTCATTCAAATGAATAAGCATCTTTGATTGCAAACAACCGAATAATTCCTCAAATACGTGAGCATACAGCTACTGTATTTATACTGATGCAATAATTTTCCTAAGGTAAATTAAATTGAATTAGCTATGACACACTCTGAAACACATCTACCATGATAACAAATATTGTTACTTACAGAGTTATTAACGCACAGCAATACCACACAATGGAAAAATAGACTTTAAAGGAATAAACAAAGCCAGGGAAACTCCGTATTACTCTGCTATGCTGGATGCGCTGCTGAACTGACAACTTTTTGCGCATGTACCAGACAAGTCTGGACAAGTTTGACTCGCGCATGCATGAGGCAGGGAATTTTGTACAGCCGCCCCACAAATTTACACAGGAAATTTGTAAGTCCACAAAATGTCTTATCTTAGCGACTGGTGCTAGAAACTAATGAAACTAATCTTCAGGCATTTCCGGTAGCACAATCAGTTTAGCTACAGGGCGGATATATGTGTTGCCCTTAATGTCCACCTCAGCAGCTCTGATTGCACCGTCATCACTTGGAAGGACTCTGGTTACCTTACCGACTGGCCATCGGGCACTAGTCAAGTCAAGTCAAGTCATCTTTATTTATATAGCGCTTTTAACAATACAGATTGTGTCAAAGCACTTAACAGTATCAAGTTGGAGGACAGAGTGTCAGTAATGTATAATAATAAGATTAAACACTCAATTTTCAGTTAAAGGCATCTCATTATTGAATTCAGAGATGTCATTGTCTAGCTCAGTATAGTTTAAATAGTATCTGTGAAATTAAATTGACGATAATCGCTAGAAATTAAGTGTCCCCAACTGAGCAAGCCAGAGGCGACAGCGGCAAGGAACCAAAACTCCCTCTGTGACAGAACGGAGAAAAAAACCTTGGGAGAAACCAGGCTCAGTCGGGGGGCCAGTTCTCCTCTGGCCAGGATATTATTGTTTATTTATTGTTTTAATTAAGACTTTAAATGTTTTATATTTCTATTTAAATATTGTTGCAATTTCTAACAATAATAGTATTATGTAGTTAGGTATTTTATTATATTTTTATTTATTTGTTTTATTTTTAGTTTTATTGTATTTTAAGTCGAGGTCTTCACTGGGATTATGTCCCCGGGGCTCATCCAGGGGTCCGGCCTCCGCCGACAATCTGGGCCGCAGTCATCATCTCCCGGCGCCAATCCACCATCTGATCCGGACACGGACTGAGAAACAGAATAAGATAGAAACAGACTAATATTAGCGTAGATGTCAATATTTTTACGATGTAACGAGTACATCGTGTGTTATGGGAAGTGTTCCCGGTTCCGGTTGATCTAATTAATGCAGCCTAACAATCCTTTAACGGATTTGAATAATAGAAGTGTATTAGTGTGTTATGTGTACGCCAGGTTAAAGAGATGGGTCTTTAATCTAGATTTAAACTGACAGAGTGTGTCTGCCTCCCGAACAGTGTTTGGTAGATTGTTCCAGAGTTTGGGCGCTAAATAGGAAAAAGATCTGCCGCCCGCAGTTGATTTTGATATTCTAGGTATTATCAAACGGCCAGAGTTTTGAGAACGCAGCAGATGTGAAGGACTATAATGTGATAAGAGCTCGCTCAAGTACTGAGGAGCTAAACCATTCAGGGCTTTATAAGTAATTAACAAGATTTTAAAATCTATACGATGTTTAGTAGGGAGCCAGTGCAGTGTTGACAGAACCGGGCTAATGTGCTCATACTTCCTGGTTCTAGTAAGAACTCTAGCTGCTGCATTTTGAACCATCTGTAATTTGTTTATTAAGAACAACCACCCAATAAAGCATTACAATAATCTAACCTTGAGGTCATAAACGCATGAATTCATATTTCTGCATTTGACATTGAGAGCATAGGTCTCAGTTTAGATATATTTTTAAGATGAAAAAATGCAGTTCTACAAATGCTAGAAACGTGGCTGTCAAAGGAGAGATTACTATTAAATAGTACACTAGGAAGCTGAGGATCTGCAATCAATACAACTTGATCGACTGCAAGGTTTGGTGTGATGTTCTGCCACTTCTATCGAAGCTGGAGGCTGGGTAGGTAGTTTCTGAGGAACTGGGTCCAGAAGTGATCGGCGATCACTTGGCTGTGTCTGTAGCGACGTTGTCCAAGCAGATTACTGGGTCCATAGACAGCCTGAGGCAGGGAAGCGTCCCGCTGCCCCATAAGCAGCAAATTGGGGGTAATAGGGTCCGGATCCGCTATGTCAGATGATACATACCCCAGAGGCTTCGAATTCAAGACACCCTCCACCTCGATCAACACTGTGCTAAGGACTTCCTCAGAGATGGTATGATCTTTCAGAACAACTTGGAGGGAAGCCTTGACAGATTTAATTTCCCTCTCCCATACTCCTCCAAAGCCTCCAAAGTGAGACGCGTGAGGTGGGTTGAATATGAAGGAAATTTTTTTGTTGGCTAGTTGCTCTCGGAGGGATGGTTCCATTTCCGCAAAGGCTTCAGAGAGCTCACGCTCTCCCCCTCTGAAGTTGGTGCCTCGTCGCAGATGAGTTCAAAGGGCTTTCCTATCCTTGCTATGAAGCGTCTGAGGGCTAATAAAAAGGAATCTGCATCCATGCTGCATAACAAGTCGAGATGTACACACCTTGTAGTGAGACATTTAAATATTATGCCCCATCTCTTTTCTTGCCGTCTGCCTATTTTGATCGTGTAGGGACCAAAACAGTCCATCCCTGTCGACCAGAATGGAGGCTGATTAATCCTCAAACGAGAAGCAGGCATGTCAGCCATTTTAGGTACAACAGGCTTGCCACGTCATTTCCTACATTCAGCACATTGTCTCTGGTGCTTTTTGACCATCTGGCGGCCTCTGAGAACCCAATAGGTTCGTCTTAACTCGGCAAAGATTCTTTCTGGTACTGCATGCATCAGGCGGTTATCAAAATCTTGGATTAACAGTTTGGTTATTGGGTGTTCTGGTGCCAGCACAATAGGGTGAAGTGCATCCTCTGGTAGTGTTGCAGCTTTGCGTAATCTACCACCAACTCTTATCAGGTCCAGATCAGGGTCTAATGCTGGGACTTTAATCGACTGTTTGGATGCACAGGTTTGTTGGCTTGAAGGGCATGCACTTCATCAGGAAAACTTTCAGCCTGTGCACGTTTGAGGACAGCCATTTCAGTCTCTATGCGTTCTGTGGCAGACATAGGGGGTGCTGCCGCCCCATGCAGAGACTGGTATGTGGTCATGATGAGGTCATCCCATGATTTGCAGTCATCTATATTAGGTGAAGAGGCATGACTGATCGAGACATTACCGCAAAATGAGGATTTGCGGAGTTCTTCTGAGACTTCTACTGGCACTGCGGGGTGAATTGGCCAGTGGTCTGGAGTTTGATGCAAAAATTCTGGACCTTGTCTCCATCTGCAGGTGTGGGACAGATCTATGAGGGTCTTACCCCGGGTTATATCGTCAGCAGGGTTGTTGTCTGAATCCACGTAGCTCCAGTTTTCACATCCAATGAGGTCTTGAATCTCTGCAATTCGTGTGCCTACGAACACTTTATAGTTACATGACTCAGACTTTATCCAGTGTAACACAGTTGTTGAGTCTGACCACATGACTGTCTGACTGTCTGTCTGATGTTAAGAGTAAATTCTGAGTTCAGTGTTTTGGCAAGCTGAGCTCCAGACAATGCTGCACAGAGTTCAAGGCGTGGCACGGAGAGTTGTTTTTTAGGTGCCACACGTGACCTCGCCATGATGAACGCAACTTGGATGTAGTCACCAGTTTCTATCCGTAAATATGCCACAGAGCCATATGCTTTCTCTGAAGCATCACAGAAAACATGCATATCGGTGGTGGAGGAGGTGTTGTTGCATGCTGGTGTGTAACACCGAGGTAGTGTTATTCTTTGTAGGTTTGGAAGCTCTTCTTCCCATGCCTGCCATTCTGAGAGGAGGTCAGCTGGTAGAGGTTCATCCCAGCTTCCAACCCTTTTCCATAGCGTTTGAACCAGGATTTTGGCCCTTGTAGTAAAGGGGATGATGTATCCGAGTGGATCATACTGGCTCGCCAGGATGCGATAAACAGTTCTCATTGAGGTTTCACCATTTGTAGAGACAGGTCTGTGTTTGTAACTGAAAGTGTCTTGTGAACAGTTCCACATCAAGCCAAGTGCTGACTCTTGCAGATCAGTTTTATTTGCCGACAACCACAGTTCACAGCTCTCTGATTTCGCTTCGGTGGGTAGATGAGCAATCACATCAGGAACATTGCTAGCCCACTGCCTTATGTCAAAACCACCGGTCGCCAACAATGCTCTCATTTTGTCAATGAGTTTCTTAGCCTGATGCTGACACTGAAGTGACTGTAAGCAGTTGTCCACATAGAAAGACTGCTGGATAGACTCAACTACCTCTTCATAGCCCTCGGTGTTGTCTCTGACATGCCTCTGGAGAGCATATGTGGCACAGCATGGACTACAGGTGGTCCCAAATGGTAATACTCGCCATTCATTGGTTTTCGGGGGTGCGATCTCTTTCCATGTCCCTCCAGAGGAAGCGAAGCAGTGGCTGGTCTTCAGGTAGCATTCTGATTTGGTGAAACATGGCTCGTATGTCTCCACTTATGGCAACGGCATACTGTCTGAACCTAAGCAGGACTCCCAGCAGTGGTGGACCAAGAGTGGGACCGGGCAGTAGATTATCATTCAGGTTTGTCTGCTCGTGGCTGAAAGAGCAGTTAAAAATTACTCGGGCTTTGCCATTGTGGTGCACAATGTGGTGAGGAACAAACCATGACTCACTGGAATTGGCTGCTTCTGTACTGGTTATTCGAACTGCATAACCTGCATTCTCTAGTCTGTGTATCTCCTTGTTATACACATTTGCCAGGTTAATGTCCTTAATCAGGCGGCATTCTGTGGCTCTTAAAAGAGCCATGACACTGTTTGGTGATGCCTGAAATTTGGGTGCATCCCCCTTTCGCAGTAGTGGAGTAGCGTAGCGATTCACACCGTCAACTGTCACATGTAACGTTTTCTGTTCCAACGTGGCAAGTGCTGCTTTATCTTGTCTGGAACGGACTACTTCTTTCTCATTTCTCGATGGCAGTATGTCAAGCTGCCACAACCGCTCAACATGTTGATGTAACTCTTGCGTAGGTGAAAGGAATGTGGTGTGGAGGTATGAGCTTACGTTTGAGAGTTGCTGGAGAAAGGTTGTTGGTCAAGCTGCCACAACCGCTCAACATGTTGATGTAACTCTTGCGTAGGTGAAAGGAATGTGGTGTGGAGGTATGAGCTTACGTTTGAGAGTTGCTGGAGAAAGGTTGTTGATCCTTGAACTGTCCAGCCACGCAGTGTGTGTACTGCTATAGGGCTACCAAGCGGACCCATACGGATTGGGCAGTTTGGTGTGATCAGCTGCGGATAATCTGATCCTATGAGCAGCAGAGGCTGTACTTTATTGAAGCTTTGTAAAGGAATGTCCCTGAGGTGACCATATTTCCTCTTCAGCGTGTCCACTGGACAAGACTGCTCAGCGAGATTAAGATCTGCAGCTGTGAAAGCGTTCTGAATCTGGTGTTTTATATTTAGGTGTGACAGAGCTGATACCTCAAAGGAGACGGTGGTTCCTCTCAGTTGAACAAGGTCATGTCTTATTGTTCGAAGAGCCAACACTTCATCAGGTCCTTCCAAATGCAGATGTTTAACTGCTGCAGGTAGTATGATTGTTTTTTCAGACCTGTCGTCCAACACTGCATGAGTGTCCAGAAACCTTTTGCCACTGCGAAGTCTCACTGGGACTACTTTCAGCATGACTCTGCCTGAGTGACTGGCTTGATCCAAGTAAACTTGAGAATTGGTTGTGCTCACCGTCAGTATGCTCTGATTCTCCACAGCGACTGCAACGTCATGCAGAATGGGCAGGTGGAGCCCCCCACATGCTGAGCAAGTTTTCTTAAGAGTACAGCTGTCTGCTTTGTGACCTCGTCCACACCTCCAGCACTTATTGTGCTCTTTTATCCAGCTTCCTCTTTGAGTGTGGTTCAACTTGAGAAAATCTGCACAAGCATTGAGATAATGTTCATGGTTGTTGCAGAAGGGACAAAAGGGCTTAAAGCGATCCCGCTTTTTAGTTGTAGCGGCCATTTTAAAGTCTGTGGAGGAACTAAAAGGCAAATTGATGGCTTTAGGTTGTTCACTGCCAGTGAGAATTGTGGCTGACTTGGCTTTAGAGTAAGGAAGGGATTTCTGTTCTCGCCGAAAGGGTTCTGTATGAACTTGCCCTGTTACCTGTCGAGATATCTGAATGGCCTGAGACTTCCTTTCCAGCCACTCAGCAAATTCTGGCAATGTGTAAGTTCTGGAGCTGCCGCTCACAATAATATGCTGGTTGAGACAGTATTCTATGAAGGAGTCTCTGTAGCTGACAGGCAGTTTGGTCAGTAAAGTGTCAACGTGGGAATCACACTGCAATTCGTATCTAGAAGGCCCTTCCATCGTGTTCAACATGCCCACCAGTGTGTTAACAGCTGCTGCAAAGTCCTCAAATCCCTGTGCATCACCTGGTCGAATAGCTGTTGCATTAAGGATAGCTCTCAGCTCACTCTGAATTAACTGTCTTGGTTGACCGTATCTCTGTTCAAGAGCCTGCATGGCACTGGTGTAAGGATATGGGCTGTTAACATACCTCTTAGCTACCTGGTAAGCAGCATGCAGATGTAGATGATCCATTTACATTTACATTTACATTTAATCATTTAGCAGACGCTTTTATCCAAAGCGACGTACAAATGAGGAGAACAATAGAAGCAATCAGACCATCGAGAGAGCAACAGTATACAAGTGCCATGACAAGTCTCAGTTAGTCTAGCACAGAACACGTAGCTAGGATTTTTTTTTAATTTTTATTTTTTATTATTAAATAGAATAGGTAAGTGTTAGTATTAGTTAGTCAGGTGCTGGCGAAAAAGATGTGTCTTTAGATGTTTTTTGAAAATGGCTAAAGACTCAGCTGTTCGAATTGAGATCGGGAGGTCATTCCACCAGCTGGGCACAGTCCAGGAAAAGGTCCGTGAGAGTAATTTGGTACCTCTTTGGGATGGCACCACAAGACGTCGTTCACTTGCAGAACGCAAGCTTCTGGAGGGCGCATAAGTTTGAACTAGCGAGTTTAGGTATATTGGTGCAGTGCCAGTTGTGGTCTTGTAGGCAAACATCAGTACCTTGAATTTGATGCGAGCGGCTATTGGTAGCCAGTGTAACCTGATGAAGAGAGGGGTAACGTGAGCTTTTTTTGGCTCATTAAAGACCACTCTGCCTGCTGCATTCTGGATCAGTTGCAGAGGCTTGATAGTACATGCGGGAAGGCCCGCCAAGAGAGCATTACAATAGTCCAGTCTGGAGAGAACAAGAGCTTGGACAAGGAGTTGTGCAGCTTGCTCTTGCAGGAAGGGCCTAATCTTCCTAATGTTGTATAAGGCAAATCTGCAGGACCGGGCCGTTGTAGCAATATGGTCTGTGAAGCTTAACTGATCATCGATCACAACTCCAAGGTTCCTGGCAGTCCTGGAAGGAGTTATGGTTGACGAACCCAGCTGTATAGAGAAGTTGTGGTGAAGTGATGGGTTGGCGGAGAACACGAGCAGTTCTGTTTTAGCAAGATTGAGCTGAAGGTGATGGTCCATCATCCAGCTAGAAATGTCACTCAGACAGGCTGCAATGCGATCAGTTACCGTCGGATCATCTGGTTGGAATGAGAAGTAGAGTTGAGTGTCATCAGCATAGCAGTGGTAGGAAAAGCCATGCTTCTGAATAACCGATCCTAATGACGACATGTAGATGGAGAAGAGAAGTGGTCCAAGCACTGAGCCTTGAGGAACTCCAGTAGCAAGAAGTTGTGACTTTGAAACCTCACCCCTCCAAGACACCCTGAAGGACCTATCTGAGAGGTAAGACTCGAACCACAGGAGGGCGGTTCCTGAGATGCCCATCTTTCTGAGGATGGACATGAGGATCTGGTGGTTAACTGTGTCAAAGGCAGCAGACAGATCCAGCAAGATGAGTACAGGGTTTGACCGATCATAGACTGAATAAATATTTACATAAACACACATGACAAGCAATGCTCTCATTCAAATGAATAAGCATCTTTGATTGCAAACAACCGAATAATTCCTCAAATACGTGAGCATACAGCTACTGTATTTATACTGATGCAATAATTTTCCTAAGGTAAATTAAATTGAATTAGCTATGACACACTCTGAAACACATCTACCATGATAACAAATATGGTTACTTACAGAGTTATTAACGCACAGCAATACCACACAATGGAAAAATAGACTTTAAAGGAATAAACAAAGCCAGGGAAACTCCGTATTACTCTGCTATGCTGGATGCGCTGCTGAACTGACAACTTTTTGCGCATGTACCAGACAAGTCTGGACAAGTTTGACTCGCGCATGCATGAGGCAGGGAATTTTGTACATTAGCTATTAGTCCTTTTTGCATTTATGCAATGGTGCCAAACTTGAGAAAGTTGACCAGAATATTCCACTGCGTTCCTGGACACGACATTTACGTAGCTGTAGTCATAAACGGGGATTATGCTAATTGTGCACGAGTGCCCTGTTCACGAACGATTGGAATCCATTAACATACACATGTTTAACTATCAAATCGGACGCGTTTGTGAATCCGGAGGAGAGTTTCGGGAAGGTCAGTTTTACGCGCAAATTACTTTAAACGAATGTTTCATGAATGAGGCCCATTGAACAATGACTATCTTCAGCACACATCTCATTACTATTAATGAAACAAGCATCAGCGTCATGTCGGAAGCGGTTCATCTCATCTTGTTCCATGACCAGCTTATGTAGAGCAGAATGATGTTTTACAAAAGTGTATAACAATCCAAGTCGTCTGGAGCCATGCAATAGCTCTTTTTGCGTTTACGTCATTAACGTTCCCCTTCACCACAGATCTCGAATGCTGCTCCAACTGAAGTTCACTCTGCTTGAATCTTTACTTTGTGGACTATTAGTCTGGATGAAAGAAAATTAGCGTTATTAGAGACTTCCGAGCTCACTGTCCCGTCACAATGAGGCACACTTTCCAGAACTTTCACATTCACCGTTACTCACTGGTGGTGAGATCTTATCTACTCAACCCGACATCTTCAAGAAACGTGTGAAGAAATGACTCTTCTTCATCCACTTTCTACACTCCCTTGTGTTGAAGATCTGCAGTGGGTAAAATCGGAGACTACATTAAATAATAAAACAACAAGAAACAACAAAATAACAGGAATGAAACCCAACCCTTAAAAAATAAAAAATAAAAAAAATAATTATATTTGAAAATTTACAATAAAAATATTACAAAATATTATAATGAATAATACATATAAATTAAAAAAAATAAAACAAACTAAAAAGAACACACAAAATGTATTAGGACACTAGCGATTATCGTTAATTTGATTTCACAGATACTATTTAAACTATACTGAGCTAGACAATGACATCTCCGAATTCAATAATGAAATGCCTTTAACTGAAAATTGAGTGTTTAATCTTATTATTATACATTACTGACACTCTATCCTCCAACTTGATACTGTTAAGTGCTTTGACACAATCTGTATTGTTAAAAGCGCTATATAAATAAAGCAGACTTGATTATTATGAAGTTCCTACATGTTTTTAAGAGATGAAAAATGACTCCACATTTATCAAGAGATCTTTCACATGGCAGCTTTAGACTAAAAAACACATGGCTCGTGTCATAACGTCAACAAAGACTCATTTGGACACTGATGTAAAGGAGAGATACACAAATGATGATATAAGCACAAAGAAAGACTATTGAGACATGGTAAACGCATGCATGTAAATGTTCCAACCTGAACACATACCTTGTCATCTGATCCCCCATATCTTCACTAGAAATCTACGCTGGATATTTACATGAAACTGTGCAAATGTGGTTCCATCCAGCATGCAGAGATGAAGCCTGCGTTCCATCACGTCTCTAGACAGCGTCTGCTGGGATCAAGTACAGTCAGACTGTCAATAATCGCATGATCTGCCTTGACGTGACTGCATTATCCCACATACGAGAGAGATATGAAACCAGCACTAAATTCTAAATTGACACTCACTTACTAGGCTACTGTACGTATACTTGTACATGCATGGCAGTTCTATTCTTGTACCATCTCTGCCTATGTTTATGACACACAGATAAGTTGCATTAACCCCTTAACTGTCACCCCCCTCCCCCCCATTTTTGAACATATACGTGAGAGTGCACTATCCAAACTTAAACTCTTATAATTCATGAATGCTTTGGAGTACAGATATAAGTTTGGTCTCTTTTTTAAGAAGACAATCCGCAGATTACTGTAGAAGTGGAATTATTTTAAAATATGAAAGTAACAAAGTTATAGAAGTTTAAATTTACTGTAAAGAAAATACACTGTACTAAATTTTTGAAACATAAACAATTGAAAATATTGAGTGTTTAATCAATCCTTTTGAAACATGAAATAGCCTACATTATTTACAAAAATTTGTTGCTGGTAGTGTATTACAGAAATGACATACTTGAAATTATTCCTTGAGTTTCTTACAATAACTTTCAAATAGACGTAAACAAAAACCTTTTATTGCTGTGGTCACTGGTTTATTGTTATTATTTTTAATTATATATATTGAAATTCCAAGATTTCAAGCGGTGGAGAATAGCATGAAGAAGTTCTTAAATTTATATAATATAATATATATAGCATATTATGCTCTACATACACAAGTGCAAGCACTTAGCAGGTGCATATTTAGTTACTGCTGTAGACCTTTGCTTAGGAACATTTTATTTATCTTTTAAATGTACTTATGCATCAGGTTCACCACTCAAAGGAGTCTGTCGTTGTAAAATATGTGAGAAATCACGCCTTTTCAGCGATCTTAACCCTACCCTAGGCCACACTTCAATGAACTACAAATAACAGCGCCCTGATTTCCCGTTCCATTGATAGAATAACGGAGACTTATGGGTAATGTAGTTTAAAACATTTAGTATATAAACAATATAATTACTATCTTTAATGGACAATTGGATATCTAAGTGTATTCATTATGAAAACCTCTGAGAGGCAGCCTGAAATTTGGTATATTACTGTGAGCATTTAAAAAAACACCTTTAAGCCACCTTTCCATATATGTCTGAAAATTGTGCCCAACATTATTTAGTAAACATAGCATAAGCAATTATCCTGTCAATTGGACTTTGAGTTATGGCCATTTGAAATGTGTATTTTTTTTCTCTTCCATGGGGCCGCTACTGGGCCCCTGGGGGTGGAATGGCAGTAAAATATACACATATGTATTCTCCTCATCATGGACAATAAACTGTGTTGAGTCACATTTATCACTGAGCATTTTCTCTTTTTTCCCCCTTACATCATGCTTGTATTAGTTTTGACGGGTGTCACGAGAAAAAATATTTGACAGTAATAATAATAATGTTTTCTTTGCTTTTTGAATGAACACCAAAAAATATAATGGACGAACTGCAACACCTTGCATTTCTGGTGTTGACACTGACAGTAAGCAAGGATAACAAGTTAAACACATTGTGGCACTTCACACATAATGCAACTACAAAATCAGTGCCAAATCTTCATCTTCACCCCCATTTTCTCACTCCTCATGTGCTGGACATCAGTGATGTGCATGCTCTAGTCTTTATAAGCTCTATGTTGTTCATTCATTGGTACTGTACATCATCCTCAGTTATGCATTAAGGTGTTTGTAGCAATATAGCCCACTGCGGCCTCTTGCAATTCACAATCCTTCCCTTTATTTCACTGAAAATCGGCTTGTTTGTCAATTTGAATTTGCATAACAGTTCCACGTCATCAAGTGGTCCCACGACACCCATCAAAACCTAATGATGAAAAAGCATGTAAAGTGTAAAGTCGAGTTATTTATGAGACCATATTTGTTTGATCCCCATAACATAGGGAATACAACCCCCCCCCCCCCCCTCAACACACACACACACTTGGTTTAGCTACATTTGTGGGGTGCAAATGTCCCATAAAGATAGTAAAATGTTAAAAGAATGACATTAGTTGGGCCCCCAAAAGACTTATATATACAGTATATATATGTATATACTATACCCCTGCAATAAACATATCCCTAAACGCATCCATTACTGAAAACTGCCTCAATTTTATCTGTAATGTGTAGGTTTAGGAAAAGTGTATATATTATATTATTTTGACTTTTTTAATGACTTGATATTATAAATTAAATTATAGGCCCAACAATGTTAAAATGTTCTCATTTTACTATCTTTGTGAGGACATTCCTTACAATGTAGGAAAAACAAGTTGCAAGTCACGCGCACAAAAATGCAAAATAAATAACAACAATAATAATAACAATATTCTACAAATTCTGTATAATTCAAAGTATTTCTTTTGGTTGTTCATGGTGGCTAATGTAGTTAATGCTATCAAATGAAACCTTATAAAGGGACAAAGACCAAAACTGTATAAGTGAATATAAATTTTAAATGGGCATTAAATAATATTTGTGTAACAGTTGAGATGTAATGTAATGTCCCATGTAAAATCCAATTTCATAAAATATAAAAGTAACAGGTAAGCAAAGCTGTCTAGCAGAGGCTCATGGGTAATGTAGATCTTTCTGCTATGATGGTGTAAGAAAAAACAACAGACATGACATTTATTTATTAATAAATCTGAAAAATAATTTCATGAGTCGAAACTCAAGGGTCTTTTGGGAAGATGCTGAATGCAATGCTTCCAAAGTTTGTGCAAACATTTTAAAACTCTTCTTCAGAAAGCTCTGGACTGTTGTTGTCCTCAACATCTTCCTCCAGCATGAAGAAAGAAGGGTCAGTGTTGACACTGGCATAGGTGCTGGTGACAGAATGTGCCGCTTGTGTAAGATACAGCAGTACAGCCCCCTGTGCCCTTCTTCGGTCAGCTCTCTGGTTGAATCTGAAGTAAAAAAATGGAGAAAATTGACAGCATTTCATGAATGATATCGTTGGAAACATGCACCAACTCTGGGTCTGCACTGTACATTTATGTGCAAAAACAAACAAACAAACAAACAAACAAAAACAAACTAAATAGCTAACACACTGCAATTTTAAATGGTCATTTAAAAATATGTTTTGGATTGGAAGTAATATTTAAAGTGTAGGGGGAAAAAAACCCACTTATTTCAGCTTTACGTTTAGCACAGTGGTCTTCATTAGGCCTTCAGAGTAATATTGATAAAGAACTTGTCCAACAAGAACAATTTATATGGGTAATAATAATAATAATATACACTGCCCTCCAAAAGTTTGGAAACGCACTAGACAATATTGGCATGAATCCTTTTTAATCTGTGATCATTTTGCACTGATAAGGGACAACACAAACTACGAAAACATATTTTATTATATAAACACTGGATACATGGAAACTCTCTATAAAATGGGCCAAACAAGTCATTCGATTGTAAACTATCTGCCCTAAATTGTGTTCTAATTGGTTCATTGTATTCTAAACTTAATTGGCAATCAATTGTTGAAGGTGTGCTGAGCCAAAAATCTGTTAAAAACCTGATTAAACCAGTAACCAGGCATCACAGCTGGCAAAGAGGCATGTATATATTGCCATTATTATGTAATCAAAATGAAAATTATTATTGCTGGTCTTTAATGATAATGTCAAGTTACTTTAATGTATTTGCACCAACAAATCATAAGGATTTATGCTGATATTGTCCAAAACCCCACTTTTCTATGGCGTTTCCAAACTTTTGGAGGGCAGTGTAGATAATATACTAACTATATCATCCATAACTATGCTTATAATGTATGATGCAGCCAATATGCATTATTTACAACTGAAACATCACACTATAAATAGGGTCGGGCCGATAGATGATGCCATCGCCGACGGCTGACAGACATCACAATGTTGAGCCGGCATTGTGATTCCCCTAGTCTGAAGAGGTTTTATTTTGTAACAAGCTATGAAGATAATGTTGAAATAATGACACAGACCTTGCTGCACCATCTCATCTGACCTTTCTCTCATCACTTAGGTGGTGTGTCCACCAAAGCGTGTTTAGGCAGCTGCAAACAACAGGTGCTCTGCAGAAAATGCCTGTCTTTGAGTGTTTGAGAGCACTTCAGCATTTATTTATTTTATTTGATACACTTGCCATGATAGACTATATCCACAGAAGCGCTGATTTCACAGATAGTGTATTTGTGCATATAAAAATGAGATACAATGTAGAGTATTTGTTCTGGTTCCTGATTTAAATGATTTTGTTGCTTTATCATCATCCTCTGGCCCTGCCCCCTGATGTCATCGTCCATCGTGATGTCTCACTGTACACATCGTCTGATGCCAATTTAGTAGACATCGCCCAACCCTAACTACAATATAACAAAGAAAGGTATTTAAATGCTCATCCCAGTATTAAGATATGCCTACTTTTATTTCAAAACATATTGGCTGCACTACATATTCTACGATGTAGGATATCAAATAAGTAGGCAGATTTATTTCATGTTTAGGATAGAAGTTGCTATTTCAGGATAGATACGCCGTTCATCTAGACTTTATCCTGTTATTGCAGCTAAAATATTATACCAATTTAAATAGAATAGTGATGACCACTTCTAGAATAGCATATGTGTTATAACAATAACAATCAGATTTTTACTATGACTCCATATGGTAACATTACAGATGACAGCAGTATATAACATGTCATGCTTTACTGTATGTTGCACCTTTTTCACCACCCAGTCTTAAAATGCTGACTGTTATTACTTATATTAACAATCAACATAATTTTGTGAATTAATAAAAGCACAAATATACAACACATTACTTACCATCACAATCTTCTCTCTGAGTGTCTTTTTCAGCTCACCAAGTCTCCTTCTTTTGCGTTGCCTTGTTTGGCTGCTGTCTGTAAGGTTCAGAAAATTTCAGAACTGAACTGATGCAACGTTGAATGTGACTGACTGTAAGTGAACTACAAGACAAATGTATGTCAAAACACCTCCAGAGCCAAGAAAGCACCTCAGACCCCGGAGGGTAAACATGCAGTGTAGCCTTCTTACTTTGACAAATCTTTTCGCTAGTGTCTTACGGAGACTCTCCACCTTCCTATGGGTCCATCCCATGGCAAGCACAGTTATCATATCTGCTCTGCCTTTAAAAATAAGAACAAATCAATTGTACAATCTAGTATTGCATGTCAAACACAGTATTCCCCTTTAACCAACCTGACTCGGTCATGTATTTTGTAGTAGGAGCTGCCCTTGACAGTAAGCTATTCTTCACCAACAGTATTTCCTGCACCATCCTGACTTCTACCGCCCCAAGTAAGGTTTCACAAAATAAAACAAAGCAAATAAGTGTAATGATTTAGATATAAAAACAGTATGCTTCCACCAAACAATGTAGTTCCTCAGAAACAGTTGTTGCCAAGCAACACAGAACGTGGCTCAACCAATCAGAATCAAGGACCGTAACAATCCATTTTATTCAAACGGTTTTCAAACTTGTGTGTCAGGACCCCCCGCACTGCACATTTTGTAACTCATAAGCTCATTAGTAGAGACTGTAAGACCTGAATTGGGTGTGTCAGGAAAACATACAAATTGTGCAGTGCTGGTGGTCCTCCAGATTTGAGAACCACTGCACTAAAGGATTTCACTACCTTTTCTGTATTTAGAGATAAAAAGGAAGTTCTGATGTTCCTAAAAAAAGTTTTATAAATAATAGGTGCTATAGATATATGGTTTGTGTAGTTCATGGTGTACGTTTGATAACTGCTATGTTAAACGCTATGATAACATTAAAGCGACTTATATTATGATAGATAGAGTGAGGTTGGGTGTGTGGTTAAATTCTATAGTAACACAACCAATATACAACTCTTATATACAACTAACTTAAAGATGACGTTATTAACGTGTTAGCTGTTTTGATTTTGCCTAACCCCAAAATTAATAACCAAATAATTCAAATATTTGTTTTGAAAAGCATCCTAAACACAAACAAAACTAGATCATGATAAGATTTCTATTCCAGAAAGTGACAATTTAAATTTTTATATTAATATTTTTCTTTGAGAAAGATGAACAGATGGGATGAATAGTAGATGAAATTTACTAAATAATGCACTATTTTGTAGAGGGGAGGGGTCAAACGACTTCAGAAAGATGGTCAGCTTCATAATGCTATCTTTATCAAAGTATTAATAGGTCTGTTAATAAAATATGTTGACTTGCAATCTTTGTTGTATTATATGCCAATGGTGACATTAAAAATGAGGGAACAGATTTCAAAGTTGTGCCAGCCTGTAGAATGAAAGTATTACTGACTGACATCTGGCTCTACCTGTGGCTTAACGGTCTGTGGTCTGCTTGGACATATCTGACTGAGCCACTGGAGACTTCATGGACTTGTGGTTCTTCAGTTCCTAGCACAGACAGGCTGTGGATGATGCTGTCAACGGACTGCATTATGTCTTCAACCATCTAGACAACCGGACTAGTAGGACGGTTGGACTTCAGCTCGGCCTTTACACACTATCTTCCCAACCTCCTCCTCCACCCCACTCGTCCCACCTCCGTCTGCAGATCACCGCTCTGCAGACAGGCCCCTAGAGAGCGGAAACATCACACACCACAGCACCTAGCAGGGCTGTGTTCTCTCCCTGCTCTTCTCCCTCTCCCCAATCTGCTCTCCTAAGACCCTGCATCCTAAGTCTCGAAGACCCACATGACGTCCACGATCGCTAACACTGGCTAAGAGACGGTTACAGAAGCGTTAGCTGGCTGTGTGGTGCATTAACAACCTGGAGATCAACACGCTCAAAACAGTGGAGATGATTGTGACTAGGATGCCTTCAGGAGATAGCCCTGCCTCCCACTCACCATCTACACTGAGTACAGCATTGCTAGTGGAGTATTCATTCCTTGGGCACACCACTCTCAGACTGACAGTGCACTTAACTGCACTTGTTGGTGAGAAGTGCTATTGGGTGCCATAGGAGCGACATTAATCTTTTCAAATAGCTAATTTTTAATTTTAATTAGGGCTGTATTATTATTAGTAGTATTAGTAGTAGTAGTAGCAGTAGTAGTAGTAGTATTAGTATTGTCTTAATTTAATCTTAAACATTTTCTAAGAAAGCACCAAAAAAAAAAAAAAAAAAAAAACAAATCGCTGAAAATTTTAAAGCACTTAATAATTCAGAAAATTCAAATGATATTTTTTCCTTCTGTCAGCTAAAGTTAACAATATCACCATATGACCATAGCGACACACACACACATACACACACACAAATAAATCAATAAAATAAAATAAAATAAAATGATAAAATAAAAAAGCAAGCAAGCGCCAAGAGGAAGATGAAGCAAACGAAGAAGAAGAATGAGAAGGCAGTCCTGGACCAGGCGTTGAACTGATCGTCGTAGCTAAGGTGTGTATTTTAAGTATCCTGTTGTTATTTTTAATATTCATAAGTATTCATGTTGATTGTCTGCAATTCATGTGGAAGTATGTAAGTCCAGCTCGACGTTTTGATTATGGTTTGGTTTTACCCATTAATAACACGTTATTATCTTGCTGCCTAACGTACTATCTTGCTTGATCGCTAGCATCATGTGCTGCTAGCTCACATGCAAACATTCCAGCTAGGTAACGTTTGGTAGTTCGTGCACTTTATAACGTAAAATCCTTGCTTCTCAATTAACTAATTTATCCGGTTAATTTATAAATAGACAATAATTTAGGAGGCATTCCCTCCTAATAATATAAAAAAAAAAGGTTTAGAAAAGACTAATGCCATTTTTTTGTAACAAAACACATGTAAATGAATGGCAAATAGCAAGACCTGTAAATTGTCTGATGAATCGCATTCTCTGTCCTGAACTAAACTTTATGTAATATTGCCAGAATTTGCCACAATTAACTTCAGCCTACTGTATCCCAAACTGTAAAAACATCTCTTTAGAGTTAAGGTAGGGTCACCATTATAAGAATATTATCTAAATTGCTTAATTTCAGCACATTATGGAAAACTATCAATTCCACTTTAAGTTAGGGATATACAATTATAACAGAGGCCTGGTTGTTCTGATTGGTGCGCTCTCAGAAATTGTGTTGACACTCAGCTTATTCCTCTTTGTGGTCATTTCAGAAACAAGTTAAATGCAGGGTTGGTACAACTAATCCTATCACACCTGTTTGTTTTTCAGGTTTTTGTACCCATCTATTTCATCACTGACATCATTACAGAAATCAAACGGCACTAGGGAGCTTGCAGAAGTTGAGGAGATGCATATAAATGAAAGTCCAGAAGAGGTCCCAAGTCTTGGTAAGCATAAATTGACAGTCTAAATAATTTCATCCTTTGTATTTAAATTGAAAAATGTCACATGGCAACTGACAAAAGTATGTAATAGCCATTTTTCATGATGTATATGAAGTGACAAAGCTATATAAGAAATTGATATGTTGCTTTATAAGATATATGATATATATTGATATATATGCTTTATAGTTTTCATTATCATTGTTATTATATTTATTATTTTTTTGGTAGATCAACATCTTCAGAGATTAAAAAACCTACTAAATTCTGTCACTGTCTCTGCATCAGATGAAATCGAAGAGGCACCCACCATGTCTGTATGGACCAAAAGACAGGTCATGTCTGAAGAAGAGTTTAGAGCTGCATTGCCAGAGATCTTAAATTGCATGCTGTCTGCAGAGACTGTAACCCAGCATTGCTGTGATTGACGCTGTTCCGTGTCTAGAGTGTGTTCCATCACGATGTCAGTTGTGACTCTGAGATCCACAGTAAACATGTGTTCCATGACAGAGAAGCTATGATTGATGGTTTTTTTCAAGCCTATTCCACCAACATCATTAGTGGTGATTGATGAAAGTGGCCAATACCAACTCCGCGAACAAGGTGAGTTCAAAGTATTTAGAAGGTGTCCTCTCACCATGTTTTCATAATGTCCACTACATGTACAATTGTACTATTTAAGCTCTTGTCTGCAGGTTCCTTTAATAAATGTGTCTACATTACTGATATTACTATCTGAAATTTTCAGTGTGTATGCTTCCTATTCCTCCACCAATGCAAATTTGCCCCTGTGGTCCAAGCCAAGCCTTCACAGTTATCCCAGGAGAGCAGACTGTCTTGGTGACTATCAACGGTATGTCTTGTCACTTCCTTCTAAATTTTTATAACCCAGGAGATGAAATCATACATGATAGTGGCTTACTTATTTTTGTGGCTCATTTTTTGTCCTGTCCTGTACAAATACTGGTCAAATAGTAACCACGTGTTCATTTTAAGGTGCCTGCCTAGTATATGCTGTCCAATTTGTTCTTGTAAATGGAATCCTGGGATTAGTGACTTGCTTGAATATAAATACTGGCCAGCAACCACCAGCTGCCAAATGCTGTTCAGGTTTGATGTGTTCACATCATTTGAGCAGATGAAATTGGCTAGCCCAGCATTATCCCAACATTTTTGATGGATTATTCATCGCACAAGATGCCAAAGTATCTGCCTTTGTTGACCAAATCAGAAGCCAGATGATTAGTGTAAGGATTTATTAAACTCTACAACCCTTCTTTATTTTTAAATTGTCCTGGGATTACATGTAACGCATTGCTTCTACTTTCAGAGGACAGGTCATGATGTCTGTGGGCCGGCGACATTTACAGCAAGGAAGAGAAACATCACAGAAGTCCAGGGCCAAGGTGGATGAGGAGGGCCTTGAAATAGCTGTGTGCCGACATGGAATCACTACCGTGGTGAAATATATGCCTACCCAATGTTCCTGCAAAAGGAGCTGGCACAAGCTGCAAATGCAACATTCTTTTGTACAGACATTGCTTGCAGGTAAATAAATAACCACTGCCAAATGATGGTTTACCGTTACGCCATGGGCATAACACCATGGCTAGCAAGAAAGTATACCTTTATTATATTATGGACTTAGAAATATAATATGGTTACTGTTTTTATTGTTGTGATTATTATTATTTTGAATGACTATTTCACTTTCTTTTATGTAAAGCACTTTGAATTACCACTGTGTATGAAATGTGCTATATAAATAAACTTGCCTTGCCTTCCCTTACTCTGTTATCAATTTAGTTTTCTACTACAACAGTTTAGTTATTATCAATATTATCATTTATATGACTGCATAGTGTTCTTTGATTGTCCTGATTTGTCTCCTTACCATTTTGTGCCATGCACATGTGTTTTCCCATTACAGGTACTGGCCTTATTTGGAAAAGATGGCAGAGAAGTTGCCTGAGCTCCTCCAACCACTTACCACAATGAAGCCTTTTCTGTCTGTAATGCATGCGAAGGCTCACACTGGCAAATGTGAGGTACGGTGTGCGAGTTTGCATCATAAGATGTTTTTTAGGAACATCAGAACTTCCTTTTTATCTCTAAATACAGAAAAGGTAGTGAAATCCTTTAGCGCAGTGGTTCTCAAATCTGGAGGACCACCAGCACTGCACAATTTGTATGTTTTCCTGACACACCCAATTCAGGTCTTACAGTCTCTACTAATGAGCTTATGAGTTACAAAATGTGCAGTGCGGGGGGTCCTGACACACAAGTTTGAAAACCGTTTGAATAAAATGGATTGTTACGGTCCTTGATTCTGATTGGTTGAGCCGCGTTCTGTGTTGCTTGGCAACAACTGTTTCTGAGGAACTACATTGTTTGGTGGAAGCATACTGTTTTTATATCTAAATCATTACACTTATTTGCTTTGTTTTATTTTGTGAAACCTTACTTCGTATATGGAATAACTGTTTTACTTGATCTGATGTTTTGGCGGGGCGGTAGAAGTCAGGATGGTGCAGGAAATACTGTTGGTGAAGAATAGCTTACTGTCAAGGGCAGCTCTTACTACAAAATACATGACCGAGTCAGGTTGGTTAAAGGGGAATACTGTGTTTGACACGCAATACTAGATTGTACAATTGATTTGTTCTTATTTTTAAAGGCAGAGCAGATATGATAAGTGTGCTTGCCATGGGATGGACCCATAGGAAGGTGGAGAGTCTCCGTAAGACACTAGCGAAAAGATTTGTCGAAGTAAGAAGGCTACACTGCATGTTTACCCTCCGGGGTCTGAGGTGCTTTCTTGGCTCTGGAGGTGTTTTGACATACATTTGTCTTGTAGTTCACTTACAGTCAGTCACATTCAACGTTGCATCAGTTCAGTTCTGATGTAACGTCTCCGTTCTCTCCTTCAGGAAACGAGGGTTACATACATAACCGAGACGTTTTGTATACTGACATGTCGATTAATTACAAGTAATAATCAAACCGAACATTTTTCTATAGTACATAAATGTTCCAAAAATATGTAAGCAGACAAAAGGGAATCTCGACTGCATAATTTATGGTAGTGAGGGTCTGCGTTCACGCTTTCCCCTGCATTTTTGTTTTTCGGGGGCCTAATTTTGCAGTGATACTATATTTTCTAAATTTTTTCTTTTTTAAATATAGACTACACAGAGAGCAGAAATGGAAGCAGCTAGTGTTGTCAAAAGACCCGGTACTTCGGTACCAAGTCGGTACTAAAAAAATGAAAACATCACGGTACCAAGTTTCTTTAAGTCCCGGTGGTACCGAGTACCCGGTCGAGCCGGTTCTTGCTGCGTGATCTGAAAGCTGCTGCAGACCTTTCGCTTAGGAACATTTTATTTATCTTTTAATGTACTTATGCATCAGGTTCGACCACTCAAAGGAGTCTGTCGTTGTAAATATGTGAGGAAATCACGCCTTTTCAGCGATCTTAACCCTAACCCTAGGCCACACTTCAATGAACTACAAATAACAGCGCCCTGATTTCCCGTTCCATTGATAGAATAACGGAGACTTCAATGCAGGTAATGTAGTTTAAAACATTTAGTATATAAACAATATAGATTACTATCTGTTAATGGACATATTGGATATCCTATAGTGTATGAATTATGAAATAACTTCTGAGAGGCTGGCCTGAAATTTGGTATATTACTGTGAGCCCTTTAAAATTAAATACCTTTAAGCCACCTTTCCATGTATGTCTGAAAATTGTGCCCAACATTATTTAGTAAACATAGCATAAGCAATTATCTCCTGTCAATTGGACTTTGAGTTATGGCCATTTGAAATGTGTATTTTTTTTCTCTTCCATGGGCAACTTACTGGGCCCCTGGGGGTGGAATGGCAAGTAATAATATTTACAACATATGTATTCATCCTCATCATGTGACAATAAACTGTGTTGAGTCACATTTATCACATGATCATTTTCTCTTTTTTCCCCCTTACATCATGCTTGTAAATAAGTTTTGACAGATGTCACGAGAAAAAATATTTGATTGTAATAATAATGATTTTATGTCTTTGCTAAATTTTGAAATTAACACCTAAGAAGATATAATTGACGATACTGCATACACCTTGCATTTCTGGTGTTGACACTGACAGTAAGCATAGGATAACAATGTTAAACACATTGTGGCACTTCACACATAATGGAACTACTTAATCAGTGCCAAATCTTCCATACTTCACCCCCATTTTCTCACTCCTCATGTGCTGGACATCAGTGATGTGCATGCTCTAGTCTTTATAAGCTCTATGTTGTCATTCATTGGTACTGTACATCATCCTCAGTTATGCATTAAGGTGTTATGTAGCAATATAGCCCACTGCGGCCTCTTGTTATTTACTGAATCCTTCCCTTATATTTCACTGAAAATCGGCTTGTTTGTCAATTTGAATTTGCATAACAGTTCCACGTCATCAAGTGGTCCCACGACTCCCAGTCCAAACTGCTAATGATGAAAAAGCATGTAATAGTGTAATAGTCGAGTTCCTTCTATGAGACTGCATATTTGTTTGATCCCATGAAGCATAGGGAATACAACCCCCCCCCCCCCCCTCAACACACAGACACACTTGGTTTAGCTAGATGTTGTGGGGTGCAAATGTCGGCATAAAGAAGAAATATGTTAACAAGAATGACATTAGTTGGGCCCCAAAGACTTGTATATACAGTATATATATGTATCATACTATACCCCTGCAATTAAACATATCCCTGGAACGCATCCATTACTAGAAAACTGCCTCAATTTTAAATGTAATGTGTAGGTTTAGGAAAAGTGTATATATTATATTATTGCACTTTTTTAATGACTTGATATTATAAATTAAATGGTAGGCCCGAACAATTGGTTACCGAGAACCGTTCTCATTTTCACTGGTATTGGTGACCGACATTCCTTACAATGTAGGAAAAACAAGTTGCAAGTACACGTGCACAAACAATGCAAAATAAGATAAGCAAGCCAATAATAATGAGAGTATTCTACAAATTCTGTATAATTCAAAGTATTTCTTTTGAAGTTGTGGATCGGTGGGTGAATGTAGTTAATGCTATCAAATGCAACCTTATAAAGGGACAAAGACCAACTGGTATAAGTGAATATAAATGTATGGTAAATGTGGTACTTTAATTTTCCATACATTTGTGCTAACAGTTGAGCAGTGTAGACTGTAATGTCCCATGTAATGGTCCAACTTTGCTTAAAATATAAAAGTATTCAAGGTAAGCAAAGCCAGTACTCAGCAGTAGGCTCATGGGTAATGTAGATCTTTCTGCTATGATGGTGTAAGAAAATTACAACAGACATGACATTTATTTATTCCATCCGAATCTGAAAGAAGCACGATTTCATGAGTCGACAACTCAATGGTCTTTTGCTATTACGATGCTGAACTGCAATGCTTCCAAAGCATTGTGCAAACATTTTAAAACTCTTCTTCAGAAAGCTCTGGACTGAAATGTTGTCCTGAACATCTTCCTCCAGACATGCAGCCAAAGAAGGGTCAGTGTTGACACTGGCATAGGTGCTGGTGACAGAATGTGCCGACTTGTGTGAGCTGACAGCAGTACAGCCTCCCTGTGCCCTTCTTCGGTCAGCTCTCTGGTTGCCATTCCTGACAGTAAAAAAATGGAGAAAATTGACAGCATTTCATGAATGATATCGTTGGAAACATGCACCAACTCTGGTGTCTGCACTGTACATTTATGTGCAAAAACTGGAAGCAAACAAGGAGAGAAAAAACTAAATAGCTAACATTTGTGCAATTTTATTAATGGTCATTTAAAAATTATGTTGATTGTTAATATAAGTAATAACAGTCAGCATATTTAAGAGTGTAGGTGGTGAAAAAGGTGCAACCCACTTATTTCAGCTTTACGTTTAGCACAGTGGTCTATCATTACTGCCTGTCATGTAATGTTACCATAATGGAACTTGTCCAACAAGTAAACAATCTGATATGGGTATTGTTAATAACACATATGCTACTGCCCTCCAAGAAGTTTGGAAACGCACTAGACAATATTGGCATGAATCCTTTTTAATCTGGTGATCATATGTTAGCACTGCAATAACAGGATAACACAAACTACGAATGAACATTTTATTATATAAACACTGGATACATGGCAACTCTCTATAAAATGGCCAATAGCAAGTCATTCTATCCTAAACTATCTGCCCTAAATTGTGTTCTAACTTGGTTCATTGATATTCTACATCTTAATTGGCAATCAATTGTTGAAGGTGTGCTGAGCCAAATAATGTGTTAAAAACCTGATTAAACCAGTAACCAGGCATATCTTAATAGCTGGGAAAGAGGCATTTAATATATTGCCATTATTATGTAATCAAAATGAAAATTATTATTGCTGGTCTTTAATGATAATGGGCGATGTCTACTTTAATGTATTTGCATCAACAAATCATAAGGATTTATGCTGATATTGTCCAAGAACCCCACTTTTCTATGGACGTTTCCAAACTTTTGGAGGGGCCAGTGTAGATGATGATACTAAGCTATATCATCCATAATCTATGCTTATAATGTATGATGCAGCCAGATATGCATTATTTACAACTGAAACATCACACTATAAATAGGGTCGGGCCGATATTGATGCCATCGCCGACGGCTGACAGACATACACTATGTGTGAAATCAGCGCTTCTGTGGATTCCCTAGTCTGAAGATGGTTTTATTTTGTAATCAAGCTATGAAGATAATGTTGAAATAAATGACTGACAGACCTTGCTGCAAACCATCTCATCTGACAGGCTTTCTCTCATCACTTAGGTGGTGTGTCCACCAAAGCGTGTTTAGGCAGCTGCAAACAACAGGTGCTCTGCAGAAACATGCCTGTCTTTGAGTGTTTGAGAGCACTTCAGCATTTATTTATTTTATTTGATACAGTTGCCATGATGAGACTATATGCAGCAGAAGCGTCTGATTTCACAGATAGTGTATTTGTGCATCATAAAAATGAGATACAATGTAGAGTATTTGTTCTGGTTACAAATTTAAATGATTTTGTTGCTTTATCATCATCCTGGGCCCTGCCCCCTGATGTCATCGGCTCAACATTGTGATGTCTGTCACTGTACACGTCGGTCTGATGGCAATTTAGTAGACTATCGGCCCGACCCTAACTACAATATAACAAAGAAAGGTATTTAAATGCTCATCCCAGTATTAAGATATGCCTACTTTTATTTCAAAACATATTGGCTGCATCATACATATTCTAACGCATAGTTATGGATGATCAAATAAGTTAGGCATATTTATCTACACTGCCCTAGGATAGAAGTTGCTATTTCAGGATAGATACGCCGTTCATCTAGACTTTAGTGGGGTTATTGGAGCTAAATATCATTATACCAATCCTTAAATAGAATTTGTTGGTGCAAATACTTCTAGAAGTAAGCATATGTGATTATCATTACAATACCAGCAATCAGATAATTTTACTATGACTCCATATGGTAACATTACAGATGGCAAGCAGTATATAACATGTCATGCTTTGCCAGCTGTGATGCCTGGTTACCTGGTTTCACCATCCAGGTTTTTAAATGCTGACTGTTATTGGCTTATATTACACCTTCAACATAATTGATTGCCAATTAAGTTTAGAAGCACAAATGATACAACACATTACTTACCATCACAATCTTCGCTGAGTAGTCTTTTTCAGCTCACCAAGTCTCCTTGTTTGGCGTTGCCATTGTTATAGAGCTGCTGTCCATGTATCCAGTGTTTATAATAATTTCAGAACTGAACTGATGCAACGTTGAATGTGACTGACTGTAAGTGAACTACAAGACAAATGTATCAGTGCAAAATGACCTCACAGAGCCAAGAAAGGACCTCATGACCCCGGAGGGTAAACATGTCTAGTGTAGCCTTCTTACTTTGACAAATCTTTTGGAGGGCTAGTGTCTATTACGGATTATTACTCCACCTATCCTATTGGTTCCATCCCATGGACAAGTTCAGTTATCAATATCTGCTCTGAAGGCCTTTAAAAATGAAGAACAAGATGCAATTGTACAGATGCTGAAGTATTGCATGTCAAACACAGTATTCCTTCTGTGCTAAACGTAAAGCTGAAATCGGTCATGTATTTTGTAGTAGGAGCTGCCCTTGACAGTTTAAGCTATTGCTTCCAATCCAAAACAGTATTTTTAAATGCACCATCCTGAACTTCTACCGCCCCAAGTAAGGTTTCACAAAATAAAACAAAGCTAATTTAGTGTAATGTTTTTGATATAAAAACAGTTTGCTTCCACCAAACAATGTTTGTTTTTGCAGATAACAGTTGTTGCCAGTGCAGACCCAGAACGTTGGCTGCATGTTTCCAATCAGATATCATTCATGAAATGCTGTCAATTTTCAATCCATTTTTTTTAAACGGTTCAGATTCAAACTTGTGTGTCTGGACCCCCCGCAGGGCACATTTTGTAACTGCTGTATAGCTCATTAGCGGCAGATTCTGTCACCAGCACCTGAATTGGCGTGTCAGGACACTGACCCTTCAAATTGTGCAGTGCTGGTGGTCCTCCAGATGTTGAGGACCACTGCACTAACAGGATTTCACTAGCTTTTCTGTATTTAGAGATAAAAAGGAAGTTCTGATGTTCCTAAAAAACATGTTATGCATGCAAACTTTGGACACCGTACCTCACATTTGCCAGTGTGAGCCTTCGCATGCATTACAGACAGAAAAGGCTTCATTGTGGTAAGTGGTTGGAGGAGCTCATGCAACTTCTCTGCCATCTTTTCCAAGATAAGGCCAGTACCTGTAATGGGAAATAACATGTCATGTGCATGTTGTTTTTTCTTACAACCATGGTAAGGAGACAAGATCAGGACAATTACCCATGAAGCACTCTGCTAGTCAGCTATAAGTGATAACCTTGATAATAACTTTTATACTGTTGTAGTAGAAAACTAAATTGATAACAGAGTGTTATGCCCATGGCGTAACGGTAAACCATCATTTGGCAGTGGTTATTTATTTACCTGCAAGCAATGTCTGTACAACAAGAATGTTGCATTTGCAGCTTGTGCCAGCTCCTTTTGCAGGAACATTGGGTAGGCATATATTTCACCACGGTAGTGATTCCATGTCGGCACACAGCTATTTCAAGGCCCTCCTCATCCACCTTGGTCCCTGGACTTCTAAGATGTTTCATTTGCCTAGCATGTAACTACATGTCGCCGGCCCACAGACATCATGACCTGTCCTCTGAAAGTAGAAGCAATGCTTTGACATGTAATCCCAGGACAATTTAAAAATAAAGAAGGGTTGTAGAGTTTAATAAATCCTTACACTAATTTATTTTGCTTCTGATTTGGTCAACGAAGGCAGATGACTTTGGCAATCTTGTGCGATGAATAATCCATCAACAAATGTTGGGATAATGCTGGGCTAGCCAATTTCATCTGCTCAAATGATAGTGAACACATGAAACCTGAACAGCATTTGGCAGCTGGTGGTTGCTGGCCTAGTAATTTATATTTAAGCAAGTCACTCATCCCAGGATTCCATTTACAAGAACAAATTGGACAGCATATACTAGGCAGGCACCTTAATATAATACACGTGGTTCCTATTTGACCAGTATTTGTACATTACAGGATAAAAAATGAGGCACAAAAATAAGTAATGCCATGCGTATCATGGATATGATTTCATCTGCGGGTTATAGTATATACATTTATATACTGTAGTGATATATGTCATACCGTTGAGGTCACCAACTACATGTCATTCTCTCCTGGGATAACATTTTAAGGCTATGGCTTGGACCACAGGAGCAAATTTGCATTGGTGGAGGAATAGGTAAGCATACACACTGAAAATTGTCAGATAGTAATATCAGTAATGTAGACACATGTGTGTTGAGAGGAGACTGCAGACAAGAGCTTAAATAGTCCCTATTGTACATGTAGTGGATCATTATGACAAACATGGTCTCATAGGACACCTTCTAAACTCGACTTTGACACTTTACATGCTTTTTCATCGGAGTTAGGTTTTGGCCACTGGGTCATCAATGGGACCACTAATGATGTTGGTGGAACTAGGCTTGAAAAAAACCATCAATCATAGCTTCTCTGTCATGGAACAAGCCGATGTTTACTGTGGATCTCAGAGTCACAAGGGACATCGTGATTGTGAACACACTCTAGACACCGAACAGCGTCAATCACAGCAATGCTGGGTTATAGTCTGCTGCAAGACAGCTTAATGCAATTTCAGCGATCTCTGGCAATGCAGCCCTAAACTCTTCTTCAGACATGACACTGTCTTTTGAACTACATACAGACATGCGCCCTGGTTGCCTCGTTCCGATTTCATCTGAATAACGGAGACAGTGACTGGTGTAACTGTAAGTATCTGAAACATGTTAGATCTACCAAACAAATAATAAATATAACTAATCTTTAATGGATAATTGGATATCTACAGTTGTATTAATGCATTTTTATAAAGCTCTGAGAGGCAGGCTGATCAATTTGTTATATTAGCTTTGAGCACTTCATATACATCATGAAAAATGGCTATTAAGCATACCTTTCCATGTCCGTCTGCCAATTGTGCCCAACATTATTTCAAGTTTAACATAGCAATAGGATGCAATTATTTAGACTGTCAATTGGATGCTTACCAAGACTATGGGACCTCTTCTGGAACTGTGTCATTTTTTTGCATCTTCTCAACTGGGGCAAGCTCCCTAGTGCCGTTTGATTTCTGTAATGATGTCAGTGATGAAATAGATGGGTACACATATGTATTCTCCTGAAATGGACAATACAGACTGTGTTGAGTCATTAGTTGTATCAACCCTGAGCATTTAACTCTGTTTCTGAAATGACCACTTACAGGAATAAGCTGAGTGTCATTACAATTTCTGACGAGCGCACCAATCGAGAACAACCAGGCCTCTGTTATAATTGTATATCCCTAACTTAAAGTGGAATTGATAGTTTTCCATAATGTGCTTTTTGAAATTAAGCACCATTTAGATAATATTCTTATAATGGACGAACTGCAACTACCTTGCATTTCTAAAGAGATGTTTTTACAGTTTGGGAGTACAGTAAGGCTGACAAGTTAATTGTGGCAACATTGTGGCAACTATTACATATAAGTTTAGTTCAGGTACAGAGAATGCAGATTCATCAGACAATCTTACAGGTCTTGCCCCCATTTTCTCACTCCTCATGTGCTGGACATCAGTGTTTTGTTACAAAAAAGGGCATCTAGTCTTTTCTAAAGCTCTATTTTTTCATTCATTGGTGAGGGTACATGCCTCCTCAAGTTATTGTCTAACCGGATAAATTATGGAAGGCCTCCCTAACATTAACTTCTCGGTTTCGTAGTTAATTAGAGCCATCAATGATGTAGTTACGTTATAAAGTGCACGAACTACCAAACGTTTACTTAGCTGGAATGTTCTGCATGTGCATGTTCTTTTTCAGCACTGATGCTAGCGATAGAGACAGCAAGACCTAATAACGTGTCATTATATGGGTCACAGACCTAGAACCATAATCAAAACTTGGAGCTGGACTTACATACTTCGGATGAAGCTGCATAGAATCAACCATGAATACTTATGAATATTAAAAATAACAACAGTGATACTTAAAATCCCTGGTCCAGACAGACCTTCTCATTCTTCTTTTTTATCATTTTACCCCATTTTATTTTATTGATATTTGTGTAATGTCAGTGACGAAATTGTGTGTGTGTGTGTGTCGCATCTGGTCATTAATGGTGATATTGTTAACTGGGAGAGTGAGAGCAGGAAGATTTCAAAAGTCCAACAATTTGAAGGGCCATCCTGAATTATTAAGTGCTTTAACAATTTTCAGCGATTTTTTTTTTTTTTTTGAGTGCTTTCTGTAGAAAATGTGATTCCAGATTCAATTTTTGACAAGTACTAATACTACTACTACTACTAATGGTACTAATAATGCATGCTTGCCCTAATTAAAATGACCTAAAGCAATTATATTTGTAAAGATTATTTTAATGTGGTTCTATCACTTTCCAAAATGGCACAAAAATAGATTTTTTTTACTTTTTTATTAAACAATCTCAGTTTTCTGTAATTAAAGTGAATATCGTGTAAATACGAAGATAAAACGATTATGAGGGTTAAGATTGAACCAGTTTAGACTGTAAAACAGACATCATATTTGAACTGGTAGTGCAAACGGTACACGACGGTCAAACGTCATTTCATTATTTACAGGTGCAGCTGAGAGTTGAGCGCTTCACTGGTAAAACGGAGGATATGGCTCGTACTCAGCTGCTTGATCTCCTGACGACCTGAATGGCATCCGACTCTCAAACTCATGACAGTCCGTGGGTCCGGTGCCATTCAGCTCTGCACCAGTTTAGCTCCAACCCTAATCAAGACACACCTCGCCGCGCAGCCTACATCCACAGGTGTTTATGATGCAGTAGTGATGCAAACCCATCCACAGCAGGCTGCCGATTTGAGAGCTGTTCTCGCTGCTATCATCACTCTGCAAAGCTCAGTGGCCCTCCAGGAACTTGAGTTTGAGACCGACTGACCTAAGGGGTCCACGTGATTCTGTCTGCAGGTACGTCATGGCTGAAATCACTCCATCATATATGTGCTGTGATGACGTATTAACTCGCATCGAAGAGACATTTGAGTTTTTGGTTTACATGACATGTGTGAGTGTGCTCATTTATATTTATTATGCAAGTCATAAGCATACACACATGCACCTATCTATTTACAGAAAAGGGAAATTATGTTTATATACTTAAGGCCAGTCCTCCCATTTACCTCTATAATATGAATCCTATACATATAGCATTAATGTAAATGTGGCGTTCAAAATCATATACCTGTGATGTTCAGTGGATGCCCAGTTTCTAAACGAGGATGTACTAAATATACAAGAGCACATTCACACATATAGTCTCTGTAAGAGGCAAAAACCTTTATTTTGACGGCAGTGATTCCTCCAGTGTTGACATGCAGCATGCTATATGTGCTGTCAAACGATTAATCACTCCCAAAATAAAAGGGTTTCTTTTTTCGGTGCTCCTAGAGTTTTTTCATGTGTATTAACGCTCTTGTATTAAGCTCTGAGCAGATCTCCAGCTACATCAGAAAAAACTGCTAGGATACCGAGGATGAATCCTGTTACTGAACTGTCTGACACAAAGGTGAGTGTTGAGATAAGGGAGTTTATTAACAGCATTGGGTGAGACAACGGTGGTGAGAGTCCTTGCGTGAGGTCAGTGGCTTTCCTGGTTGAAATAGTAGTGAATCATGCACAAGGATTCTGCACTAGTCTCTGTCTTTTTGGTAAACAGATTAAACTGTGAGCAGATTCAGGAATCACTGGAGAGCCTGCGAGTCTCAATGCTGTCCACAGCCATTAGAATCCAGGTAACTGGTAGCTGAGAGGGAAGATAGAGGGTCATTATCATCAGGTAAGTAATGCAGGAAAGTATACTCCGCTAGCATGTCCGCTTGTAGAGTGAAGGTCCGTATAGTATCCTCAAGATTCAATGTGAAACTTGGCAGCTATGTGACTTCAGAGATCATTACGATGACTGGAGTGAGGAGTGAGCTTCAGTAGAGCTTTTTTTTTTTAATTTTGATGATTAGGAGCAGGTGTACATGCTCATTAATCAGGTGCAGGTGAGGGTGATCAGTGATGGTGGAATACGGGCCATTCTGTGACAGAAATGAACAATTTACTGAAATAAATGTAGATATCATATAAATGACCATCCATACAGTATATATATATCTGGGTATCTCTTGTTCTTAAATGTAAACCACAATAACAATTAGGCAAGACTAAGCAATAGGACTTGACAATGATTCACAGATAAGACGACCACATTGACACCTCTCCACAAAGGTAGGGTAAAGTTTCAGTACCCGAAACTCATTACTGAAAGGGTGTCAGAACTGTTTAACCAAGATAATAAACCAGCAATGTGAGCTCACCCTTCAATATACTCAATATGAACTCAATACGTTGACTGGCCTGAATTTGGGGTACGTTGAAAAGGTGCACAAGCAACAGGGATAAAGACTGCAACACTTGAGCAATACATTCAAGCAATAGCTGATTCAAAGGGGACTTGTGATGAGCTTTTATAAGGTGTTTGAACTGACAGTTGTGAGTCCGCAGTGTGTGAAGAGTCAACCACGCTCAGATCGTGTTCAGGAAAAGGGCTACCAAGCTCGTTCTATATAAAACCAATAAGATCATAAACAGTCTCTCAGAATGAGCTGTTTCAGATTCTCCCTCTGTTCAGGTCACTGTGGGGAACAAGCCCCACCCATTTGTGATGCTCTCTGCCTCATTAGCATAAACACAGCCCTGAGTCCAGAAGCTCCTCCTCCACCATTACTGGAGATAGTATACACTGTCAGTGCCAAAGAGGCTTTACGAGTGTTGTGTGATGCACTAATGGACATAGGAGTCGCCATAATCTCCCTCATCTGAGCCGAGGACACTGACTGCTCCCCATTTCATTTTCGAAGGAATATCCGGAATAAACATCATGGTATACGTCCCTTAAATGTTTAGGAATGCAGATACCAACGCTTCGACTGGCACGCAAACGTCAGCTCCAGACCTCAACCCCAGTCAAGCATCACGCGTTTGTTGTCTTTCTGTAAGAGCTTCTTAAGGCTTATTGCTAAAGCTATCATTGTCTCTGTGCCTTTTCACAAATGCTGTACTGGATGAATGATCGTGCAATATGAATGTGGTAGTTAAAAGAAAGCAACTTTAGTCGATCGCTTGAAGTCGTCGAAAGCTCATAATCCCAGAAGCGTGGAACTCTGGTAAAGTTTGTGATAGCGGTCCAATTCCATATAAATGCCCATGTGTATTAGAGCACAATGTCATTAAAGTCCTATGTTGGATGTAACGATTACCCGGTTTGACGATCAATACATGATGAAATTCCCCATGGTGTAGTATTACCGGTTTCATTTTTGAATTATCATTAAAACCGTATTCGATTACCGCGATTTGAACAACTTATGATAAATACCAAGTACTGTGCAGCTTAAAGCACTGATTATTTTTCTCAGTATACAAGTCAGAGTCAGATTCGTTCATGAGTGACAAATCTGCCTGTCGGAGAAGCTGCAAGGCTTGTTAACAAGAATGCTGAGGGAATTACTTAAAATTAATTTGTGAATTAATTAAGTTATGTCGAATGTACCTCTGAAGGCTCTGCCTGTCTTCAGAATACGATTTCGATGGCATTTTGTGTGTCATCTTCGACTCACCATGTAATAGCTAAAAGAAGTGTTCTTAATCTCAATACTGCTTTGGTTCGTACAGTAGGTCATCACGGTAAACAGCTGTCCATTCTGCTGACTCATATAAGTGCCACCTGCTGTCAGAAAGTGGATTTACACAGACTTACATTCGGCTTGATGTGCAGTTTCTGTCTCAGTTGCGAACACTGAATCATGAGCTGTATAAAACGCAGGGTCACCCAGAGACCACTTCCATTCACTTTTGAAGGTGTCCATCAGCCCGATCCAGACTCGCATAGACACCACTAGTTCCGTTCACGCTCTTCAGCAGCTGGGTTATGTCAGCGCTGTTGTCAATGGAAGCCAGATCGCTGTAGTTATCACGGCAGTATCTCTGAGCATCAGTGCAGTTCATGCTCATCTGAACAAACTCAAACTGACGAGGAGCCGATGAGCTGAAGACGGCTGCGGAGGACAAGGTTTCATTTCAGACGGTTTTCATATTTGACAGTAACTTCAAAATTAATACTTTTTTTTTTCATCATGGATGCATTAAACTGATCAAAAGTGAGAGTAAAGATGTTTATAATGTTACAATTTTCACAGCGGTTTTGACCAAATTGAATGCAGCCTTGGTGAGCATCAACATCAACAATCCTAAAGAACCCAAACTTCTGAAGGGTGTTTATAAAGGCACACATGCATACCTGAGAGCAGAAGTGTAATGAACACTGTGTCCAGCTCCATTTCTGATGAATTTGTGTCAATCTGATCATCTGTCCATCGCTCTCATTCTCTTTCTCAGCTCCTCCCATCAAACCTCATGTGACTGCTGATCTTCATCTACTCTTTTATTCATTTGTGCCAGCAGAGGCAGTTATGACAAACTTCATATCACAAATCAATCTGCCTTTACATTCTGTATATTTACACTCCAAAACATGGTTTTCTTGCTTAGTATTTCTGTCTTGCTTTCCAGTAGAAATATCTAAATCATTCTTGAATCAGAAAACCAGCTCAGGGGAGAACCAGAATGATACTCATTCTATCTTTGAAAAACAACAGCAAATTAGTCAAAACATTGAATGAAAACTGGACAAAAATATGTCCAGTTTTGGAACAATGCTTTTACAAAAGTGTGTTTAGCTGATGCTTTTATCCAAACTTTTATTAGTTTAATATTAATATAATTCTCTATTACAAATATTCTAACATTAAAGGTCATTGCACACTTTTTCGGACATTTTCGTCCGAAATTATCGCACTATAAAAAATAAATACGACCTCACCTTGTGTCAATCACATTTACACACTGCCTCCGAAACGTTCATTCATCATAAAAAATTCGGATCATTTTGATAGGAAAAGACTCAGCGTGCAAGGACCTTAAGGGAAAAATGTATGAAAAACTGGCCTATCCAAAATGTAGAAATGCACATCCAAACACTGCTTAATAAAGTATGAACAGACACGGACTATAAATAAAATCTAATAATGAGAGAGTCAGTAAGGGTTTGCATTAGGGTTTGTTTAGTATCTGGTTTTTGTTGTTTACATTAATATTTGCTGCTGGGAAGAATTTGCATATTCTATTTTTAAAATCTTATTTTAATAAGCAAATAACATTTTGCATTTGTTTGTTATTAGAATAATAGCCGCTGGCAAGAGGAAGTTTATTGGTTTTATGTTTGCTCGTTGCATCCATGGCTGTAACCAGGGTTTGATAATCTGTATTGTTAAAAGCGCTATATAAATAAAGGTGACTTATGACTTATGATAATGAGTGAGGTCTGGGCTGGTGTGTTAAGAATAGTGCTATAGTAACACCTACAATTACAACTCATTATATACACTCTTAACTTTAAAACAGAAAGACGTGTAGATGTAACGTGTCCATGCTTTTTCTGATTATTGACCTAACCCCCAAAAAATTAATTAACCAAAATAAGTTCAAATATTTTGTTTTGAAAAAAAGACATCACTAACACCAGCATAACCCCAACATGAATAAAGCTGTTACGTCATCCTGTGTAAATTGACCAAATTTCAGAAACTCAATTTTTTTATTTTGTAATATTTTTTTCTGAAGAAAGATGAACATGCATGGTGATGAATAGTAGATGAATATTTACTAAATAATGCACTATTTTGTAGAGGGGGGGGGGGGTCAAAACGACTTCAGAAAGATGGCAGCATCATAATGTTATTTTTACACAGATATTGATAGGTCTGTTAATAAAATATGTTGACTTTAGCAATCTTTGTTGTATTATATGCCAATGGTGACCATTAAAAAATGGGGAAACAGCACTTTTCAAAGTTTGCATGCCTGTAACTCGAGAAGTGTTAAAGATATTACTGGACTAAATGACTACAGGCCTGTGGCTCTAACGTCTGTGGTCATGAAGTCATTTGAAAAACTGGTGCTGGCCCACCTGAAGGACATTACTGGACCCTTGCTGGATCTTCTTCAGTTTGCCTACAGAGCAAACAGGTCTGTGGATGATGCTGTCAACATGGGACTGCATTATGTTCTTCAACATCTAGACAGACCAGGGACTTATGTGAGGATCGTGTTTGTGGACTTCAGCTCGGCCTTTAACACTATCATTCCAAACCTCCTCCTGCCCAAACTAACTCAGCTCTCCGTCCCCACCTCCGTCTGTCAGTGGATCACCAGCTTCCTGACAGACAGGCCGCAGCTAGAGAGGCTGGGAAAATACACATCCAGCACCCACACCACCAGCACTGGAGCTCCTCAGGGCTGTGTTCTCTCCCCACTGCTCTTCTCCCTCTACACCAATGACTGCATCTCTAAAGACCCCTCTGTCAAGCTCCTGAAGTTTGCAGATGACACCACACTGATCGGCCTCATCCAGGACGGTGACGAGTCTGCTTACAGACAGGAGGTTAAGGAGCTGGCTGTCTGGTGCAGTCTTAACAACCTGGAGATCAACACGCTCAAAACAGTGGAGATGATTGTGGACTTCAGGAGATAGCCCCTGCTCTCCCCCACTCACCATCATGAACAGCACGGTGACTGTAGTGGAGTTATTCAGATTCCTGGGCAACACCATCTCTCAGGACCTGAAGTGGGACACTGTCACACTTAATGCTGCTTTGACTCGCTCCAGTGTGGGTGTGGCAGAAGTGCAGATCGAGGGCGCATAGTGGCTGCAAAGGGGGCGCTCGCGAGCACCCTTTTGAATGCTAAAGTAATGAATTGGACACCCTACGGTCTTCATGTTCTTAACAGACATGTGTACGTCCATAAGACCGCAAGTGCACCTGAAGTTTTTCCATTTGGGACAGGGCCAATCTCTGTGATGACCATGTCAACTAGATGAGCCCCAGAG
Source organism: Aspiorhynchus laticeps (assembly GCA_023376895.1). Classification (NCBI taxonomy): domain Eukaryota; kingdom Metazoa; phylum Chordata; class Actinopteri; order Cypriniformes; family Cyprinidae; genus Aspiorhynchus; species Aspiorhynchus laticeps. The sequence continues at coordinate 915 of JALXFT010001490.1, read as the reverse complement.
ACAGACCCCCATCGGCACAAGACCACGAGAACCAGATGAGTCCTCTGCACAGTCTGACCTGTGTTGCAGACTGGAATTAATCCACGCCATGCTGGTTCATCTGGCCAAAGGAGAACTGGCCCCCCCGACTGAGCCTGGTTTCTCCCAGATTTTTTTTTTTTCCATTTCTGTCACCAATGGGTTCCTTGCTGCAGTCGTCTTTGGCTTGCTTAGTTGGAGATACTTCATTTCTGGCAAAATTGTCGACTTGATTGCACAGATACTGTTTGAACTGAACTGAGCAGGACAATGACATCACTGAGTGTTTACTATTGTCCTCATCCTGTTTAATACTGTAAAGCTGCTTTGACACAATCTGTATTGTATAAAGCACTATACAAGAAAAAAAAAGCCTGGGAGAAAAGAGCCTTTAGGGCAGAGAACTCAGAGTCCAGGAAACAGAGACAGGTCAGATACCTTTATGGTTAACAAATAGGGATGGGCTGCAAAGAGGACACTTTCAAGAGTCAGAAGTCAGTCTAGCAGTCATACAATGGGCCCTAGATATAGGAAGCCACTAAGGGCAGGAAGTGGTTATTCGGTGTAAAACCTAGTGCGCAGTGTGGAGATGTCTAGTTGTCTTCATGCTGTTCCGCTAAAAGCTGGAAGACAGAATGCAGAGGGTGCTTCTGTTTCCAAAATGTTTCTCTAACAAAATATGTGACTCCCTGTCTGGAAGTGGCAGGGTACACATGCAAATGTGAATAGCACAAAAAGTCTTATCTCTCTATATGACCAATTTATACAGAGCAAATTCATAAATAGGAAACGAGCGGTTTGTGTTAGAAAACAAACAGTATTTATATCGTTTTTTACCTCTTGTACACAACCATGTCCAAGTGATCTGAGTGCACACACATCCAGTGTGTGACGTGT